>JAVQJX010077088.1:0-13578 GCA_036025115.1 Ambassis agassizii
TTAAGGGACTGCAATATTATCTGTCCTCAATCGCAGAAATAAAATAATAAAATGATGTGAAAAAATTAAAATGAGGTTGTGAGTGACAGAGTATCACATTTATGACGTAATGTATTAAAAGTTAAAACCTTGCTGTCGCAGCAAAGCTTTTCTCTAAATCAATATTTTCATTCAGCATCTCTCCTGTCAACCATAAAAGATAAGCTTATCTCACAAGTTGATTGATTGTGGGCTAATCAAGCCTATCATTTCCTCTCTGCTACACCCAAACAAAGTAGGCAATTTCATCCAGGTCCACAGGATAGTCTGTGAGGTGCAGTGGCTCCTTGATATCAAATCTCTCTCCCTTGTAGCTTCTCCAGTGGCCGGCAGGAAGGTAGATGTCACGCTCTTGCTTTCCAGGCTCTAAAACTGGGGCTACCATGAGGTCATCCCCAATCAGGAACTGGGAGTCGATTTTATAGGCTGTCTCATCACCTGTGGCAATCCACCACAGGGGTCTTATGATTGGATCCCCAGTGTCTAGCACCTCGCCAGCCAGTTCCAGGACCCGGGGCGCCACAATGCTTTCGTGGAGGGCTGTGTATTTCCGAGCAATTTCAACCACCTCATTGTCATATTCCCACGGTGGAATAGAGAACTGCATGGAGGGCATGAAAGCTGACAGTTCCAACCAGCGGATGTAGAGTTCTCGATCCGGTAATACACGATTTCCATCTGTGCGGTTGAGGTAGGCATTTCCTCCGATCATGTCTGGGAGAATGAACTGGTAACCCAGAATGCTGATGGTGAGCACTGTGGGGATAAGAGATTTCAGACCTAACTCATAGCCCCACACAGAGTCTCTGTCAATTGGTCTGAAGAAGCAGGATATGTTCTGGGACTGGTAGCCGCTACGCAGCTCAGCTCTATCATTATAGGGGATGGCCATTTCCGTGTAACGTCTTGTGAAAAAACTTGGGTCCCGAATGGGAGTCAAAGTACTAAATTTCCATGGTAAGTAGTTTGTCTCACCTGCATCAAATTTAAAAGAGGAGACCCCATACCTGGAACGCAGGGCACGGAGCTGAGAGGAAAACCAATCACGGGCTTCTGGGTTTGTGAAGTCCAAAATGCCACCTATGCCATTCCACCATTGCACCAAGGCTGGTAGTCGGCCTGTGGGCTCTCGGACGAACAGCCCCCTCTTTACACAAGCATGGAAGTTATCCGAGTCATAATTAACAAAAGGGTGAATCCAGAGAGACACCATAAATCCATCTGCTTTCAACTTTTGGAACATGGCAGAGGCATTTGGGAACTTTACTGTGTCAAACTCAAAGTCCCCGTAGCGGCGAGTGTAGCGGTCATCTAGTTCTAGATGGCTACAGTTGAAGTTGTGCTTGCGGATGTTGGAAGCATACGCTAAAAGTTTCCCTTGATCTATATCAGTTTTGTGTAATGCCCAAGTTGACCAAATAGGGTGGCGAAACATGACTTTGGCTGGCACTTTGTTAGGTTTATTGAAGTATCTGCGCACCATATACTTATGTATGGACGTGACGTCCAATCCAACACAAACTCTGTAGCTGAGCTCAGCACAAGGGGCCTCCCCTGGATTTGGTTTAAAGGGACTATCACTGTATCTTGCCTGGAAGTACATGGTCTTCTCTGTGTCGTTCCAGCCCAGGTGGAAGGGCACAGAATTATTGATCTTGATGGCAGTGGCATTGGATGAAAGCCAGTAACTTTCCAAAATTCCACCAAACTCATGGCGGTTAGAGTAGATGTCACTGGTAACAAAGGGTTTGGGAGACTGTTGTCCAGAGATGGAGATAGGCCAGTGCTGAATTGCTGACACAGCACCACCATACCAGTGTGCAAACTTGTAGGTCATGGCATGCTCAACAGGAATATCAGGAACCAGCTCCTCCCAGCGCACACGGTAACACTGCACGGTGTCCTTGGGTCGTACTGTCTCAATGAAGAAGTTCAGTTTTCGATCAGTGGTGCGTCCACAGCTCAGGATTTCACCTTCTTTAGAACAGGAGTCCAAATCAAGAGTTCCTGACCTGCCATGATTTATAAATAATTACATTTTCATCATTCTGTCTTGCACAAACCTCATATTTCTAACACATGAAACAAAGATTTGAATTTCATATAAAATGTCTAGACACCAACCTGAAATCCATCCTGAAAACAATAGATCCTCCCTGGTTGCGGATAATATAGCCATCTTTATTCAAATCCAGCAGCTGTGTCTTAAGCAGCTCAGCTTTGCGTAGAGAGGCTATGTAATAACACCATGCGGTCACAGCTGCAATCACCAGCACCAGACCGATTACACCAGCTCCAACTAAGGGTCGAGTGTCCTTGCTGTGCTTCTGCTTGGGGATAACATCTGTAATTGTGCCCCCTGCTCCTCCTGGTACGACTTGGTACATGGCTTCTGCTTCTCAGCGGGCAAGTTTGAGATATGATGCTCCACAGATCATCGAGATGCTTTACAGGGAATGGAATCCTCTTACGTGTTATGTCTGCTTGCCTTTCTGTCATAAGAAGAAGAAAACGTAATCCTTTAGACTAACATTGTGTTTTAGGGGATAATACAAGAAATAACTAATGATAATTTGTATATATTCACATCACATTTTCAGCATTTATAAATAATCACAGTGTACTGACATAACTATCAGAGACAAGCAGGAAAACAGAGTATGTCTCTCAGTCTTGTTTTCTTGTTAGTTCAAAGCCTCCATTACACCTCTGGCACTGTCTACTATGCTCTGTATGGCTGAACAAAGTCCTTTCACAACCCTTTGTGTTGTCAAGATGTAAACTTTAAAGATGTGTAAGGAGATTTAACAAAAAACAAATCTACTGCCAATTACGCATTCAGAGATAAAGAATCCCCAACAGTAATTCCAACATATAAGTTCAATTGAAGGAGGACTCATTTGTATGGAAGGAAGAAGAGAAGCGGAAAGGGGGATTTTGGCCTTAAACCTCTGCCAAAGACAGGAGGGAAAGGAAAGAATACTAAATACTAAACTACTTCTGTCAAGTCATCCTGACCAAAACTGAAATCACATGAACTGCATGATAGTAATCATAGTAGATTTGATTAGAGTGCAGAGTTAAGTGAGGGGAAAACAGTACTCTCTGAGAACCCCGTTTACTGACTCATTCTAACGGTAACGGACAGTGGTGCTGCTTTAGCTCCCTTTTGCTCATTCACAAAATGCATTAAAAAAGATGGCGTAAACACACACATACTTTTATAAGAGCATGTCAGCATTGTGCAGTCAGGCAACTGTCTCCAGCAGCACCCAGGCTGTGCTGCCTCACCCTTGTGACTATAACAAAATACCCAAGCAGTCCACCTCTGATATGTAAATAGGCCTTATGACTGATTATCATGAATATGAGGGACTATCACCCTGCATGGAGTCCATAATGCATACTGTCTGTTCCTTTCTGGTACTTCCATTGTTTTTCAGTCCTTTGTCCTTAGTCCTTTAGTCTTTATGGTACATGGACATCAAAGCTTTGGCATCTACCACTGTGCTATAGCAACAGGTCTGCATGGTGATCGTCCTCAGAAGCTATGTGATCTTGGATTGAAAAGTGGAAGCAGGCCTTCTACCCTTAGCTTAGCCTGATGCCTGAGATTGAGGATATTCAAGGAGTGCAACAGGAGGTGCACACTTAACTAAAAACAAGCCTCAGCTTGTTACTTACTAAACTGAACACTATAATATCTCTCAGTATGTCCACCTCTCATGTTTGAGTGCAGACAAGAAAATGACTCCAACTATCACAATTTGAGGTGCAAACATGTATTACACAATTTCTTACAACACAAAGTCTTAAATAATGTCCTAATGACTTCTGTTTCACTTCATTTTGAGAAGTTGACATTTTTTTTAATTAATTATCTTGCAAATTTAAAGAAAAAAACATCCACAACAGGCACAATCTAATTTATTTTCTTTTAAATCTCCAGTAAATTAATGAAATATTCACTTCACCTATAATCGCACGTCCTTCCCACAAGTATGATGCACACAGTAACTTGTTCATGGTGTGGAGGATTCATATTATATCTGCCATTTCAGCCGATTCACTATCTAGCCACAGACGTGGAAAAAATAAACACAGAAGCGCTGATTCAGTGAAGTGAGAGCGGCTGAGAGAGTCTCACTGTGTGTGTGTGTGTGTGTGTGTGTGTGTGTGTGTGTGTGTGTGTGTGTGTGTGTGTGTGTGTGTGTGTGTGTGTGTGTGTGTGTGTGTGTGTGTGTGTGTATGCTCATTATGGTTACGTCTTCATCTACCCTACGTACACAATATGGCCTGCAGTATGAGTGCAGAGTGAAACGTTACACAGCGCCGACACAATTCACACAAATCTTTACGTTTCACGTTCAGCCTCTAACTTGGTATTGGCCCGTAACATAAAAACACAAACCAATTACAAACGTGCATTTATGATGTTACAAGATAAAGAAAATTGTCATGTCTCAACAACTTCTGCTGGTAGCGGTCCGATGTATAGAAAGTCGTTGTTTTGCGCCTTGGAAAGTTAACAGAAGACAGAAATAGCACAAGATTTTCTACAAGATTTCCGCTACAGTTCACATTTCTACATATTTCAGTTTTGCTTTTTAAAAAGAGGTTTTGCCTACCGCTCAACCGCAGATCCTCCACAGCTCACAGTGCAAAGTTGTTTGCCACAGTTCACAGAAAAAGACGAGCGAGGTATCAAAGCGTGTTGTGTTTCTGCGAAGAGCATGATGGGAAATGAAGTCCAAGAAGAAAGAGCTGTACCCTGTTTATTGTTTGTTCGTTCGGTAGTTAACAGATTTCGAAGGTTTGAGAGCATCACACAGGTGAAAAAAAAACCAACACACTGTTTGTAAATGCAGCTATAGAAAAAAGTTATTAAAATACTTTTTATGCTTGTGGATTAGTTAACATCTAAAGTAGGCTGTAAAATACAGTGTTTTAACAAAAAAATGATGTCATTGTATCTCATATTTCATTTTTAAGGTACTCCTTAAAAACTATTAGACAAGCCAGGTCTGTAATAGTACTAATAGAGGCCCTCAGACACAAACTCTGGGTGGATGATGTAGTGTCCAGCTTGGTGGGGCTTCACCACATGGAAGCAGCTGTAGCAACCGCTGTTAAAAAAAAAAAACACACAGGAGAAAAAATATGTAAGAATGCAAAGCCATAAAGGAGGCCAATGCTGTATTTAGGTGAATATGCACCTATAATCCAGACTGCTGTTTGAACAACACCTCTGGTATTGTGTATGGGGAGAGAGGTGAGGAGATGCATGAGGTTTGCCAGTATGGGGTCTTTTTTGAAGTTGAGCTGCTGCATGTTGCCTGTAAAGAAAATTATTCCTTTCAATTTATTTTAGCCATGTTATCCATTAATAACATTCACCAGGTCCTCCACTGCTTTCAGTGGTTCAAAGGTCACAACACTAGGTCAAAGGTCATGTGTTTACCTGAGGTGCTGTGCTGAGAACGAATGCACATTCCTCTGACAATCCATCTTCCTGCAAAGAGAATCAATCCAAATCAGTGTGTACTTATACTTATCTTGGGAGCAGTTATTGAACTAGTTTACAGCTACCTCTCAGGATTCTTCACTGCAGTGTGGAGCTGAGCATCAGTGTTTGCAGGAGGCTCCACCAGCTGTAGCTTTTGCAGTCTGTCAGCAGAGGGCAGAGCTTGCACTGTGGAACTGTTGACAGGGGGCATGATGTGTTGTGGTTTGCCAGTGTTAACTGGGTTTAGGGAGCTGTCAGGACAAGTTGTAACAGGACTGTGAAATGACAAATGTCTGACAGGGGGGAAGAGAGGACGGCCAGTGTCCGTGGGGGGCAAGGGGTGTAGTAACGCATGACCTGACCTGTGGCTGGACTGAACACTTCGGGGAAACAGGAAATCCTGGAGAGGCAAGAAAAGAAAGACATGTTGATACTTTAAGTGAAACTAGTCTGAGATTTATTTTCATCATTCACACAAAAAATGGTGAAAAGTCTGGTGTTAAAATACTGTTTACATTATATGTTGAAAATTGTGACACCTTGAGACACTGTTGTGCCTGTTCTGCATATATTAATGTCACCTCTCATGCATTTTTTCCCTTTACAATAAGGGGATTAGACACCCCTCTTATCTCTATTTACTCCTGGACGAATAAATAGGCATGAAGGAAGTACTGAATAATAGATGGGATACAGCTTTCACCATACACAGGAAAATGTAAACAACCAGCCACCACTTAGTATGACTCCTCTTCGTGTGGCACTAAACATTTTGAGTGCTAGTAATAAGTGACCTAGTTAATCTGATCTAATCTTAAAAACATCATGTTCTTCAAGAATTACTTGAAGCACAATTACATATTCTGCAATAACTTTCAGTCCTGCAGTCCATTATCAGTACAGAAGGCTGTGTGCATCTTACCAGCCGGGGATGCGGGTTGTTTCTGCGGTTGGCTGAGGTTGGTCGAAGCTGTGCTCGTGTGGCCCTACCAGGTGAGCTGAAGTGCTCTTTGTACATTGTGATATAAAGCTGCGGAGCCATCTTCACTGATTGTCTTGCCTTTTTTACACTGCTTGCCTCCAGTCTACCTGAAAGTCATGCAACCAGCCCCCCCCCCCCCACCCCCACCCCCCAACACCTCCTCCCTGTCACCTGCTACAGTAGCTCCACCCCAGTCCCTCATCTAAAAGTACCATGCTCACCTCCTTTTTCACGTGTTTAAAAATCTCTTGTTTTTATGTTTTCTTTTTTGTTGTTGTTAGTGGGCCCACTATTATTAGTTTTGTTAGCTTATGCATCCCATTTATTTCATTTATTTTACTGCCTTACATTACTCATCCTGAATTTAACACATTACAATTTTTCTCTTATAACAAATCTTTCATGAATTTTTGTCAGCTACCAAAAAGACAGTTTTAGTTTTAACCTGTAGCTAGGTTGAATGTACCCTGTATCTGCATCCTTGCTGAAGCAGAACAACTCTGTGCTACCTGAGCACACCACTAATCCCTCTAAGCTCTAAGCCCCCTGCAGAGACACACATACCTGGGGTCACCATCCGTGACCTACTTCCCTTGACCATGGCCCTCATAAACGAGCCAGTCTCCAACACTGAGGCTCAGCTCCAGGCTCTTTAGCTGCCTTGTAGTTAAAACTAAAAAAGATTCAGTCATATCAGATGCAGATGCAGAACTGGAACAAAGCAGGGGAGGAATAGGACTACTAAGAATCTCCCACTACCACCCACTGTCAACTCTATTCTCTGTCAGCACGCCACATAGACATTAATAATTCACCCAGCGCTGTAGGGTGCCTTTGTGTTTCTGGCGTTCTCGCTGAGTTATCTGTGACAGGAACTGGCTGTTCATCCGCTGTAGTGGTTGGTCCTCATTTGACAGCTACTCAAATCCATGTCAACAGATGCAGAGCAGAGGACTCGGGAAATCATAGTAATGATGTAGCAGGAGCGTCCTTCACGGGTGCTCAAATCACATCCAAGCTGTGGTTTCCAGCTTTGATAACAAACTCTTTATTTCTGTTGTTCACAACAAGTCCAAATATACTCGTTTTCCACAATTCAATTACTTTATGAAAGGCAGAAACATGTTTAAAACATATACATTTCAAAGCCACTGCACACTTTATATATGTGCATGTGATCATTCTGAGTAGATGCATTGCTTTCATGTTCTACACAGCTACTGAGGCAAATGTCCAACATGTGCAGAGCAGACTTCAAAGCCCCCATCACACACTCAGTATTCACAGTCATACAGTGTTTACTGATGCTTGGACTTCACAGCGGCTTTCAGTTTTGTGTAGAGAAACCCAAAATTCTGTAAAAAAAGAAAAAATACAGACCTGACATATAAAGCTTTTTTTAAATATAATTATTGATCTGTCGTCTGAAGCTAGAAACATGTAAAGTGCATTAACAAACCTGGATTGCATAGAAAACAATCCCCAAATACGCAGCGATGCAGCCACCCAGGAAGAGATCAAAAGCTGCAGGCTTCACTCTGAAATAAAATAAGCACCAATGTCCAAATGTGTATCAGTGTTTTACCACAAGCATAAAGAGTACAACAGAGATATTTACCTGTACATCACTACCGGTTGGTTCATCTGGTCAAAAAATGTAATATCAGGGTCCCTGTATGAGGAAGTGGCATCAGTTATTACAATGTTGGATGAGAGCTGAGAGTATTAAGAAGATATAGTGTTTTCTACTTGAGTCACCGTTTGTCTTGTCTGAACGTGTGTCTGTAGACATGCTGCAGGTGACGTCTGAATTCGTGCTCCAGTGAGCTAACCAGCAGGAGGTGACTGGGTTCCCTATCCAGGAGCTGAGTGGCCCGAGGGACTGACGTCATGAAGGACATCAAGCTGGAGATACGGCTGTCCTGGAAGTCCTGCATTAAGGTTCCTCTTTTCATAAATGCGTCAAGATATTGTGTTTGTTGACATACAGACATAACAGACTGACGCACATAAAGTAGTGGTGTAATTTCCCCTGGAATCCCTTCAGAATAATGTTATCATGCAATACAAGACACATACAAACACACGAGGTGAATTATAACACAATGCTAAATCACACTTAAGTTTAAAGGGTCATTATCTTTAAAAGAATTCAATGAGCAATCTAAACATTATGTTCAGACCCAAATTGCGCTGGACACATACAGAGTGCAATGTCCACAAACTATCACCAGAGGTCACCAATTGACCAAATGAACTCACCAATTGGCCCTTGAACACCTGCACTTCTTTTGGTGAGCCCTTGTGGAAAAGTAATATTAATTAATTATTATTAAAACATATTTAGATGTGATAGCAGCTAATACAATGATGGACACATATGGTGTGTTCATGCTTTCAGTTACCTTATCTGAGAGATTGTACATGTACCGGGCCAGAGCCTCTGCTATGATGATGCCATTACGCTTCAGTTTCCTGAAATCCACTTGTGACCTGTAAGGTTATATTCATATTTATTATCTTGTTATGTCCAGTGACAATAAACCATAAACCAGTGACAATAAACCATTTCCTAGCTGAAATATTTCATCCCGATAACAATTTTCAGAGCTCACATTGTGTCTAGTATGGAGCCACGGAGTTCAGATTTGGGATCTTCTAGGTGTGACAGAGAGAAGCCCATGATCCTACGCAGGCTGAAGCGCTCATGCTCCCAGGCTACTGTAGACTCCACAAGATTGATCTTTTTATGAACTAATCCCACCTTTACCCAGGGAAATCTGGAGGAAACCACCTGGATGACAAACAAAAAGTAATAAACCCTTTAAGAGTGATGAGGCTTGTTCATATTTTCACAACCAAAAACATTGAATCAGATTACCTCCTCCAGCATTTGCACAAAAGAGTGCATGGGAGTGTCAGGCTTAGGAGGACGAGACACATGCATGTACAGTTCATCACCGTTGCCCAGTGTATCCAAACACAGAACAAATGCCACATTATCATGCAGGAGGCTGGACTCTGCAGGGAAAATGTTTGCCTTGAGAAAAACTCAGTCAGCTTAAGTGCAGCATGTTATGAAGCTATAACTCACCAGCATGGTCCAGATTCTCTTCAATCCATCTTTTTGTGCCAAGGAAGTTGTATTTTCCGCCCCCAGACAAGGAGAACATTAGATTATACCTAAAACACCAAACAATAATCTCAGAATAGCCATACACTTTTTTATTATTGATCTGCTACTTTAGGATTTTTGCTTAAGAATGAATTGATGGACCAAAATAGATAATAGTTTGAAATATATTAATATTTTTTCATAATGGGCATACAAAAAAACTGCACCACTGATGATAAAGAATGATCAGCTCATGTTTGCTGTGTTATATGTGAAAAGGAAACAGAACTCACTGTGGTCTGGTTCTGGGGCTGCTGTACAGTTTCTGGAAGAGACGTGCCAGCTCCATAAGGACGGTAACTCCGCTGCCATTGGAGTCTGCTCCATATGACAACCACTGCGTAACACAGTGACAGATCCATGTTTGAGCTCAGGATTGTATTATAAGTACAAACATTTTAAGAGGGGGATGCACCAAACAATAACAAAGGTTAGAGTTTTAAAGCTGTTTTCAGCACTTCTATAGATCCAGTGTCTGACTCACCGGAGCCAGTCCAGAGGAGTCATAGTGAGCAGTGATGACGATAGTGGGAACATCCTCCCCTGTGCCAAGCAGCACTCCCTGAAATAAACATCACCCACCATATGAAACAGAAATCTTTTGTGAACTCTATGTAGTATCAAAGTAAAGTGCTGAGTTCCACACTCACTTCTAATGTGATTATTGCATTATCAGTGATGGCCTTAATCGGGGAGTTGTTGCTCACTAAGATCTGAAAGGCCGTAGCTGTGACCATACTTCGGAGGACTGCCAAAAGTAAAAACATTTCATTCAACATTAAGATGTTTTTAAGTGTCTTCAGTATTTTTATCACATGTCCAGATGATATCAAATACAGAATATCTCTTACCTCTGACAAATATGGATGAGGTACGTGTGGCTGCAGCCTGCTTGACCTCCTCATACATGTAAAGCAGCTGTTCATCCTCAGGCACCACATATACTGGCATGAGGGTCTCCTTTTGCAAGGTCTCGCTCTCAGCCACCATAAATGACTGACATGACAGTGGGATGAAAAAAAGATTGTTACTGATTATGAAATGCCTATGCCTTCCTTTGTGTCCTTTTTTTTATTATTTCCATGGCAACTCTATGATGTTCTACAACAATATTCAGGAAGCTCTTACCTAATACCCTGGAGCTCTGAGATATTGTATTAAAAACTTTTTTACAGTTTCAGGTTGGTTATTACCTGTAATGTGTCATGAGGGATACCAGTTATATTTTTTGGCAGCAGGATTAGTATGGCAGCAGCGTTTTGTTTCTGAGCCTCCAGGTATTTTTCCGTAGTAAAGTCTGGCACCTTCATGATGACACAGCGACGGGTCAGTGATGGCTCTTCTGCTGAGCGAGCCTCTGCCACAACAATGGCTCCACGACAACCTTAGCAAAAAAAGATAAAAGAAAGAAAAACTAGTTTAAGTGTGTTACCACAAGTTTGACTGCAGCTAAGTACTAAGCTTTGGTCATATACAGCATAAAATTTCTCATCTTTCCAAAAAGCTTAGTCCATCAGGGTCGTTACAGCAACAGGTGGAGCAAAGGCACCCTGGGAAGCTCAACATGTGGCATACCCAGCCACTCCCAGGCAAGCTGGAAGACATAATCCTGTCAGTCAGTCCTTGGTTGGCCTCTTCCCAGCTGGCCTTGCCTGATAGGGAAGCACCCAGAGGCAACCGGCCACCTCAGTTGACCTTGTACAATATGGACAAGCAGTGGAACAAGAATTTCAAGGAACTTCTCAGCCAATATTTGGGGGTGACCTGGCTGCTCCTGCAGAGAAAGCTCATTTCAGCTGCTACAGGTGCAGCATAGGGGACTGGTGTAAGTAGCATTATGGGCACTTGGATTTCAACAGCAGCAAATTAGTGTTACATCCTCAGACTCATTGCTTACTTATACTGCTCTACTGATGTACTGGGAATGTCTAAATTCACATTTATGACTCATCATTGAATGAACATTCACATTTAAAAAAAAAAAATCTAAATTTTAAGTGCAAGCCTATGCACAGAATCTTCATACATGTTATTCTAAACGTACTGTTACCATATGTACTATGTTGTAGACGTGATCATTGTCTGAACTCACCATGCTTCTGCTGTGCTAAGTTGTACTGTTGCATCCTATAGGCAGTGAATTCATAGGAGGACACAGCAGGAAGAGCTGAGCCATGTAGACTTTGCACACAGAGCAGAAACGCCGTAGCAGCAATGCTGAGCATCGTGAAGTCACTTCTGGTTGTCTGTGAAAGAACGTTAATCTTAGCATTTATACAAAAGCAGAGTTGACATAAGTTGCATTGAGTTAGCATAAGTAAATCAAGCCTTAATGTGTGATGTCTTCACTGACAAGACGCTTCACTCAGCAAGACAGATGACGACTAACACTGCAATCACTGCAAACTGGAGTATGGTAAAATAACTGACTGTATCATGCATTTTCAAACTTTTTCAATAAGGACTGACAGGCAAACATGAGATATTATTCTTCACAAGAAGACTCTCATGCTTTACAATAATGTGTTCAATCCATAGCATCAGCTAAGTATCATTTTTGGAGTTAACAAATATTCCTCACCTGCCTTTCTGTCGTCCTATCTCACAAGCCCTCTTTCTCTCTCGTCTGCTTCTTCCAACATGGACACACACTACTATTAACTCCTGGGATTCAAGATGTGTAGGTAAGCCACCATTCACCATCTGCTCCCAAAGGATCAACTCAAGACTAATCACAAACACCCAACCCCCTCCCTCACACTCACTACACCTCTATCTATGCAGTCCATCCAGTAGTTAGTTGTTTCATCTCCCACAGGAGAAACTATTGCATTCTGAAGAAGTGTTGGGCTGGTTGTTTTGTGAACCAAGATGACGTCAGTGGAAATTACAGAAGCGTGTGGCACTGTCAAACTTCAGATATCTAATATTTATTTTTTGATATGTTGCACTATACACTGAACTTTAATACTGTTAAAATCTAAATGGAACCAGTTCACAATCATCATAACAAGCATCTGACAAATAAAAAAAAAGTATTTGTCTGTATGTGAATTATATCCTGCACATGAAAACAAATGAAAAACACACAACTGCAAATAAATAGCTTCTGTTACAATGAATGACTAAAAACTAAAAAAAACATTAGCAAAGCTACATCCCAGTTTATACATTAACAACAAGTATTGCACTCAGTAAAAGTGATGACCTGCGTGCAAATGCATTAGGATGATGTTAGAAAATGCAGCACCAAAGTCAATCACACAGTCAGTCCCTCAGTATTTATGTTGTAACTGCATTCAGCTACTGGTCCAGCAGTCACCTAAAGTAGCTGCACATATTAAATTACCTACTGCGCTGTTCATGTTATTTTCTACCTGATTAATTTTATTGTGTACACACATGGCACATTTTTTCAAAAAGAAAAGTGTGTGTTGATACACTGATTTAAATCAGTGAGAATAGTGTATGCACTACACAAGTGACCTTTCAAGTTTAGAATTTGGACCACAAGTTTTGTCCCAAGCCCTCCTCTGTAGTGATAAAAGATTCCCAAAGAAAAACAAAGAAACACATTTTGTGGTCTCTGTTCCAATGGATGAGTTATTTCAACACTACACATATAGTACCATTCCCTTCCCTTCCAAACGAGTATTGATGCAGCACCACTGAAAAAAGCCAAAGATGGAGTCCGATATTACACTCTGTATCTCTGTTCAGAGCATGACATCTCTTTTGTTGTTTCTGTTGCACTCAGCAGATTATCAGACATGACAGATTAGTATAAGGTTCTCCAAAACCATACATCTACAAAGAAACCCAAAAACAATCAAATTAACTGTAGATTCACCATCCAGAACATCAGTCAACTAAAAA
>JAVQJX010077095.1:0-12041 GCA_036025115.1 Ambassis agassizii
CTCCCCCAGAGGTGTCTTAGTAAACTGGAAGTGGTAAAATAAAAATCTACGAGTAGACATCATCAGGTATCTCTGGAGTCTGCTCTAGGCAAAGGGGATCATGTTGCAGAAGATGTGTGATGTCCATGCATGAAAAAGGTAAATAAAATATCTGTCAAAACAGCTTACACTTCATGAGAAATAAGATACCAGTGCTGATCACAAGACATTCTCTCTTGGTTAATTATTTCCGTGGCTGATGTTTTCTCTCCTGTCTGCCTCAGGCGCAACAATGATGGAATCCCAATGATGTGAAATGCCTGGCATGGCAAATTGCTTGGCTGTTCTGGTCTCCCCACGTACTAACGCCTGCCAGGTCTCTTCACTGTAGTGATAGGACCTCTCCAATGAAAGCCTATCCCTCAATTACATTGGCAATAAAGCCAGGGCAATGCCAAGCATATAAATATCCACTCCTCACACCATGAAAAGGCACAATAACCTCACAGAGAAACACGTCAGAGGGACGCAGTGCAGTGGGATGTTTTGTTGGATTTGCATCTTTTTGTATTCATTGTATTTTAACTTGAATGAGTCTAGATAAATTTGGCTTGATGAGATGGATACTTAAGGAGTTTTACATCTATAGATGAGATGCAAAGTGGGTATATGGTTCATGTGGATGAATGGAGTAATTCACCAACACTGCTTGTTCTGCTCAAATAAAAACAATATGGATACTACTCTGTGAGTTCTTTGAGAAACATGATTTATTGCAGTGGTGAGATGGATCTTGTTTCTTATTTTCTCATTTATCTTTTGGCATATGTTGGTTTTAGATTTTTTAACACAGCTGTTTGATACAGTTTGTTGATGAGTATTTGAGCTTGTGATGGGGAGGACACCAGAGTGGGGAAACTTAATGGGGCAGAAAGCAGCCTTATCACTACTCAGAGACTTACTAGTGTTGGCAGTTACCATTGATTTCTCCTCCAAATTACTTCCAGGTTTTCTCAATCGTCTGCGGTGCAATCCATGCAAGGCTGGTCAGATGCACTTATTTTCCCTGAGCAAAGTGTAACATTAACGAGAGCTTCACACCTGTGAAGGCGTCACAGTGAAAAGGCATGTAAAAGCCCCTGATAGAAATGATTTTGGTTCTCTTTGTGGTTGTTTTGAGTCTCTTTGTTGCCCTTTTCCATTTGTTTGTGGTCATTTTGTGGCCTTTTGCTGTTCTTTTTGGTGTTTGGTGTTGCATCTTTTTTGTGGTTATATCACTTCCCTCACACTCACGGAAAAAACAACACCTAGAGCAGGGGCCTCTTGTTCCTGTTTACCTACAGCTGTATCAGAGCCATTTTACTTTGGGAGAGCTATTCTATGTCCTTTTCATGTCAGTGCAACAAACCTGTTATTCATCAAGAGGGTGGCTTATGATAGCTGTCTATGAATTGGAGTGAATGGAGCCAAATGTGGTAAAATCATTTTTTGATCTGCTTTTAGACAAAAAATCCCTCACATGTAATTTCATTTTTGGCCAATACAGTGTTACAGAATGTCCCTCCCTAGTGCATTGTCTTTTTGCAGCTAGTAGGAGTGCTCCAGTCAGGTGTCTCACCTCTGTTGCTTTCAGTCCTTTCTATCTGTGTACCTTTTACAACAAGTAAATCTAGCATGCTGTTCCTACACATTTCTTATGGCATAGCAAAGAAATTATCATAAGTGACACCAAGGAAGTTCTTCCCCTTGGCAGACTGTTAGAGTCTGTCTCTGCCACATGCTGGGTGTCTTTTTGAGATCTTAATGGCCCAATTATCACAGTTCTGGAACAGATCAATGGAGACCTGCCAGCCGGTGTTCCATTCACAATGGGGGATGGGAAAGGTGTGACAAGATGCAAGAAGACCCTTTGAACAAGGTGACAGGTGTAGCCACTTCGCCAGAAGTCTGTCTCTCTCCAAAAGGTATTCAACAAGAAACCATTTCTACATGAGACATCAAGGCTGTGCTGCATGCTGTAAATTTGCTATGCTGCTGTTGTATAAATGTATGAAACTATTTCTCTCTGTCATTTGGGAAGTTTTGGCACTTTAGATATTTCGATTTTCATCTCTCAGGCAGCATCCCAACAAGCCCAGAAAAGCTGCCAGAGTCATAAAGAACTGCCTTCAATGACAGAAAGCCCTGTAACAGATGGTGTGGTCTCAACAAAGCCCTGATCTCAACATCATGGAGTCAGGCTGGGATTACATGAAGAGAATTCATAGAAAAACTGTGCCAAGGTCTCCAAGATCCTGAGAACAAACAACCTGCCAAGTACCTTGAAAAAATGTGTGCATGTCTACAGAGGAGAAATGGTGCTGACACACCGACATCAAAAAGCTACGAAGCACTGATGAAGGCTGGCATTGGTGTTGCCTCACATAACCTGTGTCTGGGCAAAATGCTATAGTGAACTCATAATTAGCATATATGTCATATCATTCACATGCATACAATCAGTGGTCATAATGTTATAATTCAGGAAAAACTCATACTGCTCATATTCAGTCTCATATTTCTTGGTCTTTAGTTTCTGCATTACAATGGCAAATATTCAGTCTCATTCTCTTCATGTTCATCACATTTCAGAGCTGAACAGCTAATCAGTGACTCTCTAAACATGGCCCAATACTTGCCAGAATGGATCTGCTGATTGGTGCTAACAATGTGGAGCTCACTGTGCAAAGAGGGGCTAACACTGATGGACAAATAGACATTCTATTCTCTAACTTAGAGATGTAAATCTTTACTGATATAACTTTACATGATAACTGAATTTACTGAACTAGCTGACATGCATGCGAACCACTATGGCTGTGGTATTATGGTGTCTGTTCACATTTGTGGGTGTTTAAGCCACCCTGAGGATAAATTACAATCACTCTGATGATGTGACTCTTCATCTGGTTCCAAAGGTCAAAATTTTAATTTGTCCAATACTTTGCTTTATGACCAAACACTTAAAAAGCTAATGACATTCCCACCAGGCTCAGCTGTGCTTTGTGTTTCATGCAAAGTATGTTAATCTCAATTTAGCACAGTGGATGATAGGATAGTGAACGTATTAATATGTAGGCATACTAATGTTAACATTTGGCTCAAAGCCTCACAGTGTTATTATGATATCTGCACGTTTGTTTTGACTTCGCCTGCCAAGCGTAAATCTTTTAGCAGCTGTGTTCCACCACACTGACACACAAGAGCACAAAACTCTCTACAACTGTAAACATGGCAAAGCTAATGATGCTGTTGGATAAAGGAAAAGTCGGTCATTGATACCTGCTTATAACTAACCTACATGATGACAAACAATCAGAGACAACCCTGTCAGTGCTATTGTGTATCGCTCTATGATTGCCAGTCTGTTATAGTGACTATAGGACAAAAGTAAATTAATTCTAGCAGTATGGTGTCTTATAAACAAGTATAGTAAATCACCTGTGGATATGCACATTAGAAGAAAAGGCTATTGCCCTGAATCTTTCAGTTGCTGTGCTGCAAACTGGGTCATCACACAATCAATTATTTTTATTTTTTTTATTTTTCAGTAGTGTATTTTTATTTTTCATTAGAACTGCACTTTAGTCTTTGAATTAGCTGTCATAATGTCTATAATTTAGCCAACATTTAGTTTGTGGAAGGCTAATTCGTTTTTAACTAGTTTTAATTTAACCCTTTGGAAGCAGGTTATTAAAAGAACCATCTGCCAGTCACCATCTCTCATGGGGGAACTCAAACAATTAGCTTGATCTATTTCCAAATGTCAGTATATTTCCTTTGATGTCCGGCTCTATACACACGACCTTGCAGCCTGAGTTTGCAATCTCTTGATTCTTGTGAGAAAACAGCTTTCTACACAACACAACAAAAAATAAAAAGTAGCAGCAAGACCTCTTCAGTCAAACAATACATTACCTATCGTTCTTTATTGATCACTGGTAGATTAATGCACATAAACAAACTCACCAAGGGCATCTTTGTGCATTGTGTTCATATACAAGCTCTTTGTTACTGCTTGACAGTCATGCAGTTAGCATATCCCTGATGCCTCAGCTGTGCAGTACACTTAGCTTTGGGAAATCAATGTTCATTGTGAATCTTCTACCTGAGTGCTGAGGAGCTACTCAGAGCTGTAAATTGCACCTTTACTGGAACTGTGATCACACACAGTGAGGACCATACTACTCTTCTCTCACATTTGGCTTCAGTTCATTAACAGCTGAGAGAGGGCATCTTCACTCAGGTCTCTTATGAGCTGCACTGCCTCATATCACATGGTTAAAGAATCTGTGCAGGCTGATTAGACTGGAAACCTACCTGCTCATTTAATGTGTTCATGTGGGTTTTGATGAGAAATTTCTCTCCTTGCAGTTTGTCCTGAGGGATTATTCATCATCATTAAGACTGAGCTCGTCTCCTCTTTATTTCTTTCTCCTAACTGAATGACCTGCTGACTAATGAAGGCTGTCATCACAGCTTTCCACCCATCATGACTCCAAACCACTTGAGACCAACAAGTTTTACACCTTTTTCCCTCTGTTTTGCATATTTTAAGTAGAGGACATGACTGGCAGGCAGATGGTTTAAAATCAACACTTTGAAGAAGAAAAGACTAAATGTTTAATGAATGTGTGATTTCAGAATGAACTTGTAACCCTCAGTAGATGAAACCATGATGAAAGAGGATTCCATCAATATGGCTTTGTACTCCTGTAACAGTCAGACTTACATGGGTTAAAAAAAAGGATCAAGGAGATGGAGATTTACTCATCAAAACCTAGAGCCTATATTGCCCATAATGCAACAAGTCACTGACGTTCTCAGCTTTTCAGGTATCATGAACTTGTTTAGCTTAGCCAACAGTGCAGATGACAAATCAATACATGATCACATGTAGAATTGAAAAAAAAAAAAAAAACGACTGACAAAGTCCACATGCAGTAATGAATGTTGCTGTATTAAAGCTATGTATGGTGACTCTGATTATCATCAAAGAGGTAGAAAGTTTGTCACCACCTAAACAAGCACCTAACAATCCAAGTGTCGCACCCACCTGTTACTATCACCGTAACAGGTTTAGGTCATTTTTGTTTCATGGATAAGAAACACAAAACCGAGATGCTAGACAAAAACTCCCAGTCACCATGGGGTTCCCACACAGCCAAGCTCAGCAGCTACTTTATCATACATGAATAAAACAGTGCTAAATGTTATCTTGGAGTTTGAGGAGCACAAAATAAACAGGATGTCAGGGGTAGAGGTCCAATATGAATGCACTCTTCAGACTCAAGAGAAACATTCTCATCCAAGAAGCAACTGACTTCGGGAGCAAGCATCAAGTGGCCATTCAGAATGCTGCAGTTTTTACACTTCTGCACGTCTTTTCTCAGCATCAGCTGGTAGCTCTTTCCCCCCATCACTCTCATGTGTGTAACATGTACATCAAAGAGATATCTACAATAATTAGCCATTTCTAACAACTAAAAAAAAAACAACCATTACTGCTACTGTGCAAAGTGTCCCACTGCATGTTTTGCACATTCTGTACTCTTCAGTACAATATGCTATACAAAATGAAATACAAAAAATAAAAATAACCAAAAAAATGGAGAATTAGAAGCAAGAAATGTTTACACATATTGCTCTAAAAAAGTAATGTTCCATACGTGAGAGGCTTCACAGCCGTTTCGTTAGCCGAGTATCTTTGGGTGGCTTTTTGCTTTAGTGAGCACACTGAGGCAAACAGCTAGCTTTGCCCTCAGGCTTGTCAGAGTCATTCCTCCCATAAGAAACATGTTACAGAGTCAAAACTGGGTGAAATGTTACCATTCTCGGTAAATAGAGAAGATTGCAGCTCTCTGGAGGCTGAAACAACACCCTTACACTGCTGATTATAACGACTCAAATTGGATTTTGAGTAAAACATTAGTCTGGTGTAGCGGTCCTTAGATCTCATTTTCCCCAAACATCCACAGGGGACCTAGCAGGGTTGTAACTCGCATGAGAAGAGCACTACCTACAGCTTCCTTCTCCCTGAATGAGTTGGATGCTACAAATTAACCCATAATAAAAAATATTTTTCATGATTCTTTTCAAAACTTACTGCATCTACTAACACCCACGGCGACACTGTGTAATGCCTCATATGCTCTAACCGGGTCAAGAGTGAGGACAGGAGGGCTAAAAAGGAATAAAGGCATTTCTAAATGTTGCCTGTCCTCAATGCTAATTTGGTCTTTGTGACAGAAGAAAACAATGGGGTGAAAATAATTTAACTGGCTGTCTTCAGCTAGAGGAGATGAGAAATAATGAGCAAATAGCAACAATAAAAGTGGAATAATACTAGGATTAGCAGTGGCCTCACAGGCTTCTGTCCAGCTTGGTTTATTATTTACAAGTTGTGCGCTCTGAGGCCTGCAGCTGAAGATAATAATATTGTCTTCGGTAGCAAAAGCAATAAGGGTAAGCAGAAATCTTCAGGCACAACCCACATCACTCTCCCTCTCCCTGGTGGAATATGTGGAGGAGGATCATGGGTAGTCATTAGTGAGCTGGAGGTGATGCTTTTTATTGTTTATTGCTAATTCATCTAGTTTCAGTGCACACGGTATATCCTGATGTGATCTTAGGACACAGGAATTTAAGTGGGGCTTCCCTGAATAATTTGAAAGGACCAGGACCTTATTATTTTTGCAAAACTGACTGGAGGAGCCTTTCTTCAACCTGCATTTAAAAAAAAGCTGAGGATTTAGGACAGATGGAAACTATTTAGAAAGTCTAACAATATAATAAACTTTTGTGCTCACTTCAAAAATGCACAATACACCCTGCAGACTGAAAGTTTGATCGTGTATGTTTGCTTCATGATGTGGTGTGTTATACTTTACAGAATACTTTAGACCCATCAATCTACTGTCTGCTGTGTTCTTTGGAGTAATGTACTCACACATATTCCCAAGGCAGCAGTGTGAAAGTTAAAAAAACAGCAAGACAAGCTCTTTCAGTATTTTAGAACACAACAATGCTTCAAAAGCAGGTCATACTCAGATCTTAGACTCAGCGTATTGCATTGATTTCTGCTCCCTTAAGATGGTTTTCAGCTCTGTGGTAAAGTCTGGCACCTTAGGTCTTGAGAAGCCCATGAGTGTGGTGATTAGTCCCTTGTAGCACACAAAGCCGCTCCTCTTCTTCGACTGAACCCTCTTTAAAACCTCCTTTGTGTCAGAGACTCCCTCCACGAGGAGTTCATTGGCTGGCCAGTCCTCGGGGGTCACACAGACCTTGTTGGCTGCTGAGGGGATTGCTGCAGGGCAGAAGGATTGGGGAGAGATCACAGACAATGTGGGGTTGCTGGTGGGCTCTCACAGCTCTGCAGTAAGCAAAACTGGATACCTGATGATCCCATTCTTTTTGTTTCCCTTGACTGTGAAGGGTCTTCTAAGGATCTTTCCAAACACTGAAAAGTTAGAACAAACTGTAGAATGTATATTATACAGTATTTATTGGTATAACAGTGTGTTATTTATATACATTTCACAACACTGCACTGAAAAACAAAAAAAAAACATGTTGTTTAAAATATACTAAACCAAAATGAACAAAAGAATAAACCATTATATGCTAGAAATGCAAATGAGCTGCTAACAAGCTAAAAATACCAATACATTCTAATACACATCTAATATGGACATGGACAATCTGTCTGGCATAAGAATCATCCAACAACCAACCTGTTTTGTGATGCTGGACTCCAGGGCTCCATGATGCCAGAGGCCAGCAGAGATGCTGTAAGTGGTGTGTGAGCAGGAAGGAAAAATCTCGGATGACAGGTGCATCTTTGTTGTTGCTCTTAGAATTCAGGCTAGCTTAAGCCTAGCCTGAATTCTGAATGCCACCATTCTTCCAAATCGATTTGCCTGGTTTGCTACCAACAGAAACACAGTCTCTGTTGTGACTGTTTAGTTAATCTCTGTGCTAGTTTGTGTTTTTGTTTTAGGCAATATTAGTAATTAACAGACACAAGATGTTTGCAAAACAAGCCATTCAAGGAGACAAATGGGAGTTTAAGAACAACAGGCTTCAGATGTTTTATAGAAAAATCAGTCAATTGATCAGGAAACAAACTGCACACTAAAAAAGATGACAACCCCTCCCATCTCTACTTTCCATCTCACAACCATAGGGTTTAGTGTATTGAATGGCAGCTTTGCAGCTGTGTGAATATGTATATAAGAAAAGCACTGTTCTGTCAGTCCATTTAGCATTATGCACTTGTACGAAAGCCTCACAACAAGGTCGCTATTTTCTGCCGAGGTCGATTAAAGAACACTAATTTTTCTTTGTGACAGTAGCGCTGAGAAACATCAACAACAAACTAACAAAGACCAATACACATGTAACAGGGACAGCAATATTTCACATTTAGAGTGCGGTGACTATGATAAACATCAGGCTATACAAATTACTCAGGTATACATTCAGCAAGGTCTCTCATCACCTTGGGACTTGATGGTAACTTTATCTTTCCATAACTCTCTCCCATAATAACTGTGTGTAAAGAATGTTTTTTATCGGGCATTTTACAATTCACATAGTTGATTCAGTGAGTCTCAAAAGAACACAATGTTTCTTATCCCTCATCACAACTGACAGACATAGTAAAAATGCATCTCACTGAAGCAATCCACTCTTGACTGGCTATGGCTCCCATGAGAGAGCGTTCTCCCCACAACAATGAGCTACTTAGACTGCCAGAGGACACAATGCCTGTGCAAAGAATAGAGATAAAAAGACAAGTTTGATGTGGGGAGAATAGATGAGGAAAAGGGAGGAGGAAAGGAAGGTTATAAATTTAACATAGAACAGATGTGAGACACATTTCGTCTCGGACTGAATGAAGAGATCATCTATAGCATTCAAATGCATGTGATAAGAATTCAAATCAGACTGAAACAGCACCGTGATACCACTGATGATAACACAATCTTAAATACACTGAGTATAGACAGGTAGATTAAAAAGATATGATGCCTGTCAAGAATAATAACACAAACATTATTATTATTTCCTCCAGAAAACTTTACACAGTTTGGAATGAACCAAATCTATTTAGTCAAAGAGAACTTCATTCATCTGTGAAAACAATGAGCATGTTTTATTTACTGTAACACAACTTTATTTACATATCAAGATGAGTCGAGCTGAGAAAACTCATTGAAGGTGATGCTGTGAGGCCTTCACACAGTTTCTCATTTATGTCAGTTCAGGTTAACAGTTTTTTTAAACTTAATTTTCTTATTACCATTTTTTAGCGTAGCACCATTTTTTCCCCAGTATGTTACTGTCCTTTTGGTGTGCATATTCTCTAGCATTTTGTGTTCATGATAAACTCCATAAAGGAGTTCCTTCTTCCATCTTAAGGTTTTTGTGAGGGTGCCACATCAGGTGAACTTGGTGAAATGTGGCATTGTGCAGTGGAAAAAGTCTCCTTCTTGTCAGCTTCAAATGCTGAAACATCTTGACTCTCTCAGGAGATGAGTGCAGTTAGTCCTGTAATTGTGTGATCTTTTTTCAGGAAGTCCACAAGTAGCAATTCCTTTGCATGCCAGAAAACAGAGGTAAGCACCTTGCTTGAAGACCTTTGTATTATGTCTTTTTTGGGGCCTGGTAGATCCCACTGTTTGATTCTTCATCTCTGGTTATGGACAAGTCTCCTCAATGGTCACAGATCACTGGAGGCATATTGTAGGTTTATGGTGCTGTTCTGAAACCATTTCTCATTTTGAGTTTTGGGATGTAGTCAGCATCCATTGTCACTCAGAGATTCTGGCATGGATATGGTCCCTGGAGGACACTCAGATCTGTGGCAGATCTCTCAGCCACATTAGAATCTAACAGCCTTTCTTCACCATGTTATGAAATGGAGCATCCTCCTCTCATGTTTTTAACATGTCCTCATGGATCTCTGGACTGGAGTCAATCTTAGGCCACCAACTATTCAGTCACCCCCTGTATATTTCTTTACATTGGCCAAATCAAAAGTCTAACAGCTAAAGTGTTTATAAACTAGTAAATAAAATGTCAGAAGAGGCAGTTTTTAAGGAATCATTTACTTGAGTGCCTCATTTTGATGTCACTCCATACTTCCAAATCATTAACAATTAAACTAAATGTTTTACAAAATCAATCATATGGAAATGTATGAATGAATCAGTAATTAGAAACAACAAGAAGATAGCAAATCCCAAACTTGCATACTCATTAATTCCCCTCTGTGCCACCCCAAAAGAGTATTTTTACTTGTCTGAAGTGAAGATCTATAATGACCTTGTGAAGGTCTCAGCAAGCAGAGAAAATTAATGAATTCTTACAGTTGTAAGTGTAGGAGGGTGAATCAGCATTTTGACACATTACATTAATGTATTTAAATGTTTAATCTTCTACCATATTACATTTTACTGGCTCCTCCCCGGAAAATACATTTATGGACAACACTGGGGGGGGGATCTCCTCAGGCTGCTCTCTGCAGACCATCTCATCTGCCCCACAATATTTCAGTGGGTCCATTAAAAAACTTCAATTACACAGGCATTTCAATGACCTTGACAGAGTGAGGTAAAAATCGATAGATGCCCCTGTCTTTTTTTCCCCATCTATGCAGGTCACTTCTCTCCCTTAGAGTAAACCTGGCTCTAATTCTTTGTTTGACAAAGGATTGCGGAGCTTTATCATCTGGCTGACAAAAAGAGATGCCCATAAATGTGGAAGAACAGATTTATTTAATCTCTTCTTTGATAATTTGATCTATAAATCAACCCTTGTGGGCACCGTTGGTGTAACACAGACATATTGACGAGAAGAGGGTTATTGTCACCTGCACATTAAGGAGCTTCTTTGTTATTGCCTTGCTCAAAGCAATAGCTTCAATAACAGCGGCATGCTGTGATTCTGTGGGGGAAGCGCTCGTTGATCATAAATAAGGATTTTTTTCTCAGTAAAAAGCAGTGAAACAAACACTTGATTCACAATATTCCTCACGGCGGGGGCAGAAGTTCTCAGTGATCCTACAAATTGGCCCAGCTGAGTTTACGAAACAACAGAATACAACACCATGGAAACAAGCACCATACAGAGCACCCACTCATCATCACAACACTAACCGTCCATGCACATCTGTCTGCCAAGCTAAAGAGCTTTCATTAAAGAAATGTAAAATATGAGACTTGGCTCAACTCAGTGAGACAACTTTTCTTCTCTGGTGTACATGTGCCAATATTAGGCAATGTTCAGACTAATTATTAGTCATTGTGGACTTCCTGAGCAAACTAACAGCATAAAAATCTGCCAGAGCTCTGTCCAGTGTCTCTGGTGGATTGGTCTCCAGGGAATGTGCTTATTTTTCATTAGAGACTGTCTTCACCAGGAAAAGAACTGCATCAGTCTGTTGTTAAAAATGCTTACCACAACCAATATGACCCACGCTTTCTGACAAGTGACCTCTTGTGACCTCTTGTAATTGCACAAATAATGAGTATCCTGTCCAGGCAGCGAAAGGACAAAGTGGCAGGACATCATTAAAACGATACAGATGGACAAAAAGCCTCACTTCAGCCCTGGGAGACTGGCTTGTATACAAACTATCAGATCTAGTAACCACTGTCTGTGTCTTTTCCTAAATTTGGTGCCATTTTGAAACCTGATTTAATTAATCAAGCAGCAAGTCAAGTGGCCACTTGAGGGTAGGTATTAAAAACTGAGTAAGAGGTTTGGTTAAAGGTCATGTTCTGGTTTATTTTTTTTTAAAAAAGGGAAGACATTTTACAGGGACAACCATTCCCTTCTGCCATCACCACTATGTCACACCACTATAAACACATAGAAACACATGCTCTGGTTTCAAGGATTGAGCACCAGCCTCATGTGAGGTCAGTTTGTATTTTTCATATTTAACCTACAGAAGTCATCAGTGCAAAGGTCAAATAAGTATAATTATTATGAGGTTTATTAGTTGGATGCAAAGA
>JAVQJX010077109.1:0-11945 GCA_036025115.1 Ambassis agassizii
ACGTGTCAGACCTGGACCCGGTCTACAGCTTCAGCTCTCGCTCACGGTACCAGAGAGGAAGCATGGTGTTTGCTGAAACCAGCTACACCCCCACAGGACCTGTGGTCCCACCCCCACCCATATTCAGAGCGAGCCCCCAAGCTCTGGCTAAAGGAGGCTACTGAGGAAGACTCTGGTGAGGATCAGTTCACTGAGCAGTGAGGCCTCTGATCTTCAGACTAATGTGTGTGTGTGTGTGTTTCACAGGTCCTGTTCTGATGAGCTGCAGATAAAGACCAATAAACTTGATCAAAACACTGAATCCTTGTTTGTACATTATTTCAAAGTGCAACAGTCTGTAAAGTGCAGTTTTACACTGAAAATGCTCAATGGCTCTAAAGCCCCTTTAAACCCGGAGAGGGGATTTAAGACCGTTAAACTTGGTGGAGTTTAAATCCAGTCTCTCCTTCTCTGTAGTTCACAGCTGCTCTGCCTTTAAGCAAACTCAAAGGAAAATTCTGTCTGCCTGTTAAAAAGATTCAAATTAGAAACTGGAGCATTTCCGGTTTCCAGATTTTTTTTTTTTTATTAAAGTAATGTCCGCCTCCTCCTGACTGAGCTTCAGTGTTTAAGTTAACTCTACTTATAACGTGTTGAACTGAAGTCTTAAACTTGTTTTCACTCAGCCAATCCGCTAAACGGAAACACGTCATCACGTCGGCAGCACGCAAAACAGGCGGGAAATGTAACCGGAACATAAACAGAGCAAGCGGAGCCTGTTTGTCATCGCAGCTTAATGTAAACGTTATAAATTAGATTATTGTTAATGTTCCGCAGACCGACGGGACGATGGTTCAGATAGTCATCAGGTAAGAACGAGTCAGACTGAAAGTGAATCGTGTTTAGTTAAGTTTTGACACGAAAGCGAAGCTGAGTTGATCAAACATTTGATGTGTTGTATACTGTCCAATGACTTTTAATGCTGTTTAATTATATTGCAAACGTAAAATCTGATATTTATAAAAGTTTTTTATGACGCTTTTATAGGTAACACTTTTAAGAAGTGACTTTTGGTGATGAAAACGATATTTTTTCATGAAGTACCTTATCAGTTTATTTTTGGCCATTTATAGTTAATCTGCAAAAATGAAAACAAATATTTCTTGTTTGTCTGGCTGTACAGAAAAGCCCTCAATATTTAATTTGCTACGATCCCTGTGGCTGAAAATTAAATTTTAAACTAATAAAAAAGCCTCTCTGTGCTGATGACTACGGAGCAGCTCCCCTGTGTGGTGTGTGTGTGTGTGTGTGATAAACCTGCAGTCACCCCGGTGTGTGTGTGTGTGTGTGTGTGTGTGTGTGTGTGCGCTCCTGCAGAGGCAGCGTGGACGGCAGCAGCCCTCCTGAGTGGCTGCTGGTGGAGCTGCAGGGGGAGATGGTGTCCAGACACAACTCAGGCCTGGCTGGGAACGTGATGGGAGACCTGCTCTACACCACAGAGGTACAGCACAGACAGAGAGGCACGAGCAGCAGGTCATGATGGACGCAAAATCACAGCATGAAATGTCTTTTCTTTGTCGTTCCTCTTCCCTCCACCAGGGGGTGCCAGTGCTGATTGTAGGACATCACATTCTGTATGGGAAGCAGGTGAAACTGGAGAAGCCCTTCGCCGTCCTCACCAAGCACTCTGCACACTCACAGGGCAGCAGTGGTGATGATGATGATGATGCACAGGTTGCCATGGAAACTGAGCAGCAAGGACCCGCCTCCACCTCTTACTCTGTGTCTGCGCTCATCAAAAGGAAACTGATCTTTAAGACGCGCCCTAAACCCATCATCACTAACGTTCCCAAGAAGGTGTAGCTGCACCTGAAAGGAGGGAAAAGACTCATCATCATCAGTCTGTGTGGTGAGTCTGACCTTCAGCATCAACACTCGGAGGACTGAAAACTGACTCTTCATCACATCCTACATCACCTCTTGGTGTGGTGCATGTGTGTTCAACCCAAAGGGTGGAGGGAGGTTATGACTCATGAGAAACATCTGAACTTGGAGTCATGTTCTCTGGGGACACAAACACTCAAATACTGTGAGCTGGATGTTCTGTTAGTTTACTGATCCGGATTCTTTCTGTGCTGTTTAACTGTTTACCACCTGATCCACATCTCCTCCTCATAAAACATACAAATCATAAACAAATAAATTCTGTAGAACAGACTTTATGATTTTTTTTTGTCTGAAGCTACCAGGAGATGAACTAAACAACACAAACTGGGAGCTTTATCAGAGCAGGTAGTTCAGCAGCCACCACTCTAAATACATGTTAACAATGTGTTTACTGTACTTTTTCTTAAAAAATCAGAAACAAATCAAAGCTGAGACATCAGGCTGTGTGTGTGTGTGTGTGTGTGTGTGTGTGTGTGTGTGTATGTGTGTGTGTGTGTGTGTGTGTGTGTGTGTGTGTGTGTGTGTGTGTGTGTGTGTCAACATGCTGCCTGATTATTTACAGTGTGTGTTTGATGAAGGCGTGTCACACCAGTGAAAAGCTGTCCTGTTAGAGCGCTGAGTGAAGGGGCTGATTCAGCGACACACACACACACACACACACACTATACAGTCACACACACACACACACACACACACACACACACTATACAGTCACACCTCGCACCATGTGGTTAAAGTCTGTGTTGCCACAAGTTTAAAAAGTGATGAAGGTTTAAGATGTGAAGACACACACACACACACACACACACACACACACACACACACACACTTCCTGTTCAAACAGAACCTGACTGCACCTAGAGCGCGCTGTGACACAGTCTATTATAACAATAATGATTAACACCTGAATATATTTAGACATATCTGTTGGTTGTAAAAAGTTAATTTTCTGTCAGCAGAGCGCCCCCTATAGGACAGGAGGTTCAGACATTTGAACTTCTATGGAAAGAAGTTCCACTGTCCATATTTAAGCAGACAGTAGGAGGGAAAATGTCCTCATGGAGACGTCCTCTGTCTGCTATGAATGGGACGACTGTGTCCCAAACAGAAAGCATGTTTAATGGAAAATTCCAGCATTCTGTGACACTGAGAGAGAAGACGCAGAACTCTGTGACCTCTGCCGCACTCCGAGTCAAACATGTTTCCCTTTAATGCTTACACAGCTCAGATTAACACAACATAAATGGAACTTAAAGGAGAAAATGTCTTTGGTGATCAAAGTTCATGTGTTCTGGTGTAAAAGGACACAAAGATATGAGTCTGTTATGAAAACATTTGGCACCTTTACAGTTTAAAAAAAGCGACACGATGACAATAAGTTACTGTGACGCCGCTCAGCAGCACCAGAGACTCAGCTGCATGTGGAGAAGTGTTGGGATTGTCTTTCCTGGCAGATGGTGGCAGATGATTGTGCTGAATGAAGCCCATACAGGCGTGACCTCTGCAGCAGCGTCTGATACAGCACTCACGCCTCCTCCTGCTCACATGATCAGGGCTCTGTTAGCTTTACTTCCTGTCCTCATGTTTATCCTCCTTAGAAAACAGTACAGACATGATGTACTTATGTAGCGCCTCCTGTGTTCCACAAACAGCCAATCAGAATCCTCCATTATCTTTCAGATTATCACAGAAAACCTTCTGATCCTCACAGGTGCAGTTCAGCAGTATGATCTTTATGATGTTTGAGGCTAAAAGCTAATCTATGCTAACTACAGCACCGTCACATAACTACAACATCAGCAGCACCATTTTTACGCTCTGACCTCTGCTACAGTAGAGCACGCTGAGGGGACAGGAAGTGCTAACATGCTAACATGTTTCTGGGTGTTCGGGCTCCTTCCTGCTGCAGTGTAATCAAAATGAAACAGACACAAAGGAAGATGATTACCAAAATAAAACAGGAAGCACAAGAAACGATCACAGATCAAGAAACCTGTGGACACTCAGCAACTTTAAAAACTGATCAATGGAGGATTTCTGACCAATCAGGACTCGTTTACAAACCCTGTGGTGTGTTAACGAAGGAGGAGGAGCTCCATGAAATCGAACCATGTCTGTGTGATGTACGTCACACATATGAGTGCTGTATCCAGACTGATGCTTCCTGTTTCCTGTTCAGACGTCCTGCTCAGTGTGTCGGCCTCACGTTAAACTCGCCTCTACGCGTTAAAATAAGGAACACAGCAGTGAGGCCAGCACTTCCTGTTTCTGAACCACCTGCTGATCAGCACCACTGAATGACAGAGCGCGCTCCTCTCTGTTCAGACCTCAGGTTCTTTGTAGCACCAGTGTTGAAGATGTGAGTGCTCCTGGGATTTCCCAGCAGCCTCTCTGGGGGCGGGGCTATGCCTCCGCGTATGGCAGGTGGTACTGCTCCTCCCTCTTGTTGCACCGTTTGGCCACAATGGCCAGGTAGAGCACCAGCAGGATGAGCCAGTAGCAGGCGTAGAGTATCGTCCCTGCGATCAGCAAGGCTTTCTCCGTCTCGCTGAACGGCTCCTGCGTCTCACAGTACACCGTGTAGGCCACGCCCCCCAGCAGCACCAGAGCCCACACTGTGACCGGCACAGCGCCGATCAGGTTGACCACGATCTTCCTGCGGCCCGAGGTGCCCCAGCCGGCCTTATTGATGGTGAACAGGGCGAAGATCTTGGCAGGGAGCAGGCTGGACATGTAGAGCAGAGAGTAGAGGGACATGAAGATCATGACCAGGCTGCCGCGCAGGAAGCAGGCGTAGGTGGCCTTCACCATGCCGACCAGCTGCACCGTCAGCAAGAAGAGCAGGATGTTCCACAGCCGGCCGCGGTAGAACAGGTGGATGACCGTGGCCACCAGGAAGAAGGGGAAGAAGCCGGTGACCACGGACTCGTAGGTCATCCAGAGGCTGTGCCTGTGGAACCACAGCGCGTTGTAGAGCCACTCGCGGAAGTAGGACTTGCTCCATCGGGTCTGCTGGTTGAGCCAGCGCAGATACTGCGTGGGCGTCTCCGTCTGGCACTGGGACCGCGCCGTGAACTTGGTCTTGTAGCCGAAGCTGAGCACGCGGTTGGTGAGGTGGCGGTCGTCACCGAAGCTGCACTTTGAGCCGAGGAAGGTCTGATGGTACCAGGGCTCCAGGAAGCGCTGCAGCAGGGAGTTCCTGTACATCCCCAGGGGGCCGCTGATGCACTGCACGCAGCCGAAGTACGACTGGCAGGCTCGCTCGATGTTGAAGGCCATCCAGTAACGCACGCTGCTGAGGAAGGAGATCCACGAGTCGTACTTGTTGAGGATCTGCAGAGTGAGGAAGAGGAGACAGGAAGACACAGAGCAGTCACATGACCAACATTCAGACCCTGAACGTTCAAATGAATCAGCTCCTGGTTTACCTGCACGTCTCCTCCGACTCCTCCCACCAGCGGATCTTCCTCGAGGATCTTCAGCATTTCTATGGTACAAGCTGGATCTAAAACTGTGTCTGAGTCGCACACCTGAAACACACACACAGAGCAGGCTGACGCTCACACTCATGGATGCAGGTGTTACAAACTGCTGACTGGCATTAATGCAGCAGGAAATGAGAGGCTGCTGACAGACAGGTCAGCTGTGGACACGACCTCTGACCTGCAGCAAGGACACAGAAGGTGCTGCAGCTCAGGTCTTCATACAAGAATGCAGATATGTGACCTCTGGTTCAGTTTGTTTAAATTCAGAGGGAATGAATGGGATTGTACTGCAGACATTTCATTCTCTCCCTCACAGCTGTGTTTAGTCACACGTGAAGCCTTCATCAAACTTCATGAGACGGATCAAACGTTTTAAAACTGTCATTCTTCTGCTGCAGTGTTTGTAGTCAAACTGTGGGTCAGAACCAACAAGTTCTGCTGATGGTTCCATGTCCAATATATAAATATTTATGATTAAAATTGTAGCTTTCCTTTCCCAGAATGCCACTGGAATCCGCACATGATGCTGTTAAAGTCTGTTGAAGGTGTGTGTGTGTGTGTGTGTGTTCCTCACCTGCACATAGTCCACACTGTCACCCAGTGCTTTGAAGGCCGTGTACATCACCTCCCTCTTCCCTCCCCACTCCTGCATCACACAGGAGTAGCGGCAGCCTCTGACCAGCCGAGCCACCCGCGCCGCCTCCTCCATGTGCACCGTGCTCCTCCCTCCGCCTCCCACACCTCCACCGCCGCTCCCGTCGCTGTGGTAGTTCCCCTTCCACACCATGCTGCCGGCATGGTCCGCCCCGCCCATCACTTCCTGGAAAATGTCCATCATGTAGCGGTCCTCTGGCCGGTTTCCGTCCACCACCAGCACCACCTTCAGGCCGGGGAAGGAGATGCGCCGCACGCTGCGCAGGCACTTCCTCAGGTAGTCCGGGTCCTCCTGGTAGGCGGCGATGCAGAGCGCCACAGAGCGACGGAGGTGCTGAGGCCGGGCGGGGCTCCTCATCCGCCGATGCTCCAGGAAGGCAAAGAGGCTCTGGAGGAAGAGGTGGAGGGAGAGGAAGGCACCATAGAGGCCAAAGGAGAGGTGGTGCTGCTCAGTGTGGATGAACTGGTATCCTAGTAAGAAAACAAACATGACCATCATGCAGTTCAGCTGTGTGTGTGTGTGAGAGACTAACCTGTGACGTAGGCCAGCAGGATGGTGAAGAGGACCACCGCAGCAAAGAGGGTGGTGAGCACGATGTTCAGTGCATTCCTGCAGCGAGAGGGCATCTGGAGGACAGACAGAGTGTGGAGGACATCAAGGAGTGTAAAGGAGTGCACACACACACACACACACACACGTCTGGATGCCATCATGCATAATAACTGAGGGAAGAGAAGTAAATGTGAAGAGTGTGTCCTACATGTGTGTGTGTTTCTGACACAGGTCTGTTGTACGTCAGGTGAGAGCGAGGCCTCTGCACTCTGACAGAGAGCGTCTGTGAACCCTCGTTAGCTGAGCTCAGAGTCATTTCCTGTTTTCTTGTGTGAAAGCGCCCGCAGCCACACACACACACACACACACACACACAGCATGTCACCAACATCACAGCCACACAGCACCAACAAGGGCTTACAGCCAGCAGCACCACACCTGTGTGATGTCATCAGGGGAGTGGGAGGAGCCACACGAATGTAAACAAACAGATGATAAAACCTAGTGAAGGTTGATGTTGCTACGGTTACAGTGCAGAGTTTTACACCAAAACATCTTCAGACCTGCATGTCTGAGAGTCATGGACACGATGGAGGTCAGATGATTCCACTCTCACAGTCACGCAGTCAGCAGGAAGCAGCACTGCTGAACCTAATGGGGCTCTTTTGTAGCAGTTAGCATGCTAACCAGTTAGCCTTTGAGCCTCTGCTCATCTTTCTGCTGTGGATGATGACAGTAAATTAGAGCCAGTGATTTAGTCACACTCTGACAGGGTTTGTATTCAGCTAACAGGACTCTGGACCCCCCCCCCCCTCCGTGGGTTAATAGCTCTAATTAAAGGCCGGGCGACGGGTTTGATGGCTGCTCAGGACCAGTTGAAACGGGGGAACAATTCTGTCCTTTCATTCATGAAATTACCTCCTGCCTACACACACACACACACACACACACGCCCCACCTGGCTCACGCCGCAGAGACAGAGTGATATTTATACTTTGCCTCCCTGAGTGGACGTACAGACGGGCACTCAGCAGTGTAAATCTATGCCGCACACAGCTGATTGGCCGTCCAGAAGAATCTGTCCATGTGACATTCAGAGTCCTGACAGAAAAGGGGAATTCTGCAAATTGAAGCTTTGGGTCGGAGACAGAACAGTTTCCCTGGAAGCCTTTGTTTTCTTGTGTCATCACAGCCATTCAGGGGACTTTCTACTCTACTGGTCCAGTTTCTGCTGTTTAACATCTTTCTCACACAGATCCCTGTTTGTTCAGCTGATCTTCATCATCTGTCCACATTCTGAGTGATTCACAGCAACTGATCCATCCCTTAGCTAACACACAGCATCATATTCATCATTCTGAAGGATCTTTTACTGTTTAATGAATGTTATTAAATATATTCACTCCCTTTTTTGAGCCTCTTTACAGTCAGTAGGATTTCTACCACTGAGGGTCGAACAGCTTCTGTTCTGTTGGATTATACCAGCTGGCCCCTGGGGGCCACAGGCCAGATAACAAGCTGACAGTATGGTTTGATTAGAGGGCCGCCATGACCAGAGGGTCTGTTGGCAGGTCGAGCTCTGACATTATTCAGGTGTCATTATCCCTGAGGTTACATCTGCCTGCAGCACCTTTACTGACCATAAACATCAGAAAGATCACAGATTCCAGCAGGAGGACAGGTTTCAGCCCGATCAGAGAGAGGACACCTCATCACAGCAAGAAGAGGATAAAAGGAGTCACCTGTGTCATCATCTTCCAATTTTCTGAAAAAAGGTCACATTTCTGACATAAATGTGGTCCAGTCTGTCAGTATGTTTCTGTGCACACATGGTCAGAGACTGTCCAGGTCCAGGTCAGGATCCATGTGTGTTTGGATCAACAGGTCATCATGTCATAAAGTCAAAGAGAAGAGTCTGAAGAGAAATATTCCCTGACGAGGAGGCGGAGAGGACGGAGCTGACTGATGGCTTTGGCCTCTGAGGGGACTTTTACCAAACATGAGGGATGAGAATGAAGGGAGGGGTCAGGGTGGAGGTCTGGGTGGAGCCAGAGGAGCTGGGATGTAACTCAACCTCGGCTTCCTAATGTCCCAAATATTTAGATAACTCTGATGATGATGATGATGGTGATCAGCAGTGACACCGAGACACGAGTCGCTCCTTTACAGGCATCACGTCAAGGATGGAAAAGGAGGCGTTACCTTGGTAACCAGGAGCCAAACACAGAGCACCATCTTTACTCAAAGCTGACCCCGGTCCCTCCCATCTGCTGCTACCGTCTTTGGTTACCATGGTGACCATTGTCCCATTGTCTCCTTCCTGAGCTCTGCATGCAAACTTCATCATTAAGATGATCCTCTCATATCTGTGATGTGTAATCTGCCACTAGAGGGCCTCAGCTCAGACTCCTGCATGTGAGCGCGGCACAAACTGCTTTTTTTACACGCCTCATTACATAATGAAGGAAGTGATGTCGCTGAGGAAAATCTAATAAAGCTGAAGAGATGTGAGGTGGCTGCAGGATTCAAAACAAACACACAAAAAATGGAATGAAGCGAGCTGTGTTCAGCTCCGTCACACAGAGCAGAACGCAGGCCTGTCCCAGTTTGAGGAAAAGCAGACAAATGATTTGGTAAAACCTGTGAGCTAACAAAAGCTAACAGGAGTCTCTTTTCCCAAACTGACCTCAGAGCACAGACATGAAGGACGGTTTAACGGTTAAGTTAAAGGAGGTGAAAAGAACATCATCAGGCATCATCTGTCCCAAGCTAACACCAACCATTCAGGGAGCTTTCTAAATGTCTGAAGCTGAAGTTTCTCTGAGCCAATCCCCTCACTGCACACGTTAGCATGATGAGTTCAGCTTCCTGTTTTAACCGTCTCTGCTCCACCTGAAGCAGCTCTGATGATGCCATGGAAAATCCAACAGTCCTGCCAGCGTCTTCAGACTGCTTCCTAACGGTCTGACACACACACACACACACACACACACACACACACACACACACAGAGCCGCTGAACTTCAGTCCTGTTGCTGATCTCTCACAGCACACAGACCTCAGCTCTGTCTCTTTCTAAAACTTTCCGTTCAGCTGGACTCCTTCAGCATCCTGAATACTTTCATTCATTCAAACCTACTCTGAGTTTATTTTATCTTAATCCTAATGCCAAACTCAGCTTCAGGTATCTGGTGTCCTCTTTTTGTTCTTGTGGAGATAGATGTAGAATGAGGAGCCTTACCTTCCTGATCCAGTGGCCCCTCTGTCTTCCCCCCAGATCTCGGTCCGTCGAGCCGGGACGTCCAGCCCTCTGCTCTCCTGTCCTCAGCACAGCGCGCTCCTTGTTTCTGTCCCCCTCCTTCCTCCAGCTCACACTACATCTTTATTCCAGCTTGCTCGCTTAATTCAGGAGATCCCACTTCCAAAAATACAGCAGGCGGCTCAAACCACAACCCTCCAGCACGTCTGCGAGCCAGCCTCCTCCTCCTCCTCCTTCACCTCCTCCCCCTCCCCCTTCTATCTCCCAGGACTGTCCCAGGGCATGAAGCCCCCCCGCTGAGATGTGATCAGAGGTGCTCAGCCAGCAGCTGATGCTGGTGCAGCCTTCGCAGGTTTTGGGCAGCAGCTCGTCTGGTCTCTGGCTCTGCTGCTCTCCATCCCGGACAGAGTGAGGGCCACAGCTGGAGGTCTGCCTTCCTCCTCAGCGCGTCTGTCCGCTGTGCTGCAGAATCAGCTGCTTTCTCTGCATCTCTCTTTGCAGCAGAGCCCCGTCCCTCCTCTGTCACACCGTCCCGTCTGGCAGCCGGACTCCTCACAGCTCCTTCAGCCCTCTCCCCTCCCCTTCCTGGACTCCCAGCCAGCTCCGTATCTCTGCAATGCAGGCTCCAACAAGCCGGGGGACTGTTCGACCGGAGCCCCTCTCCTCTCCTCTCCTCTCCACCTGACTCAAAGCATCCTTTATGGGCTTATTTATCTTCCCTCCCTCCCCTCTGCTCTCCTGCTCGGCGCTGCTGACATCCTGCAGGTTGAGCCTGGACAAACTGCGGCGCGCTCAGAGGATCGACACACTTCATGTACGTTCTGCAGCAGAATACAAACAAATCACACATTGTTTCATCGTCCTGTCTGACACATGAGATCTAATAATCACTGTAACAAACCACAGGGTCAAGTGAACTCTATTAGAGGATCAGAAAGAACTGGACATGAACCACAAACTGAGCAGAAATGAGCACCAAAACATCTTCATCTAAGTGCTTTCAGACAGACTTTATTACCATTTAACCCCTCATGATTCTCCTTTATGGACTGTTTTTGAAATGATAAATATGCGGCGGGCTCCACGCCCCCCCCCACAGTGACACCTTGACTCCACGCCGAGGGAAATATCCACAGACTGCAAACATGGCCGAGGCTTTCTGTTTGCCTGCTGTGTGTTCACACGGCGAGGTCATGCCTCACACTCTGCTCAGCCTCATCCAACAAAAGAAGGAATGTGTCAGAGCTGTCAGTCAGCCTTCAGCCGGGCTGTTCAAACCCTGCTGGACCTGCTTTACATAAAGAAGTCTGCTCCGCACTTCACCGTTGGTGTGTGCCAAAGAAGAAATCATGTCATCTTCTGCTTACTGCCATAAAGATGCAGCCGTAACTCTGTGACAGGAGCCTTTAAATCCTGTTTACTCTTATTGTTGGAGAGGAAATCCTTTAGAACGTCCCGCTTTCCTGAATAAAACAAAGATCATAAACAGACTGAACACAACAGGAGTCCTCATCTCATTTCATCAGCTAGAAAAGGACACTGGATATGTAACTGTTTTTTATTTTTCAGATTTTGAGCGATGGCCAGTGGAGCCTGATGACCCGATTCATTGTTTTTTAATTGTTCTATGTTGATTTATTTGTTATATGCTTCTCGTCAGTTTTTGATTGAGTGTTTGAATCATTTGCTGTTTGTTAAACTCAGGAAAGTTGTTCCTGAAGATCCCGCTGGATGAAAATATTTGTTGTTTGCAGAGGCAGATTAATACAGCAGGAATCCAGCAGACTGCAGCATAAAATAACAGACAGACAGTAAAAACATCTGCAGCATCTCACTACAAATGTCAGAGATGTGAGCTTCCTGCTCCTGTTTGTATGAGCCTCTGTGTTTAGGAACCAGTCCAGATTCTGATCCAGCTGTTCACATAGATACTTAAATCTCTAATCTAAACCATTAGCTAAAAACAGAGAGCTAAAGGTTAGCCATTTATTTAAATACGCTCCCCCAAAAAACTCATTTTAATCCGATATGTTTAGCTAAATAATTAAATACTTGATTTTTTCTATTT
>JAVQJX010077141.1:0-15571 GCA_036025115.1 Ambassis agassizii
GTGAGTGTGTGTGTGTGTGTGTGTGTGTGTGTGTGTGTGTGTGTGTGTGTGTGTGTGTGTGTGTGTGTGTGTGTGTGTGTGTGTGTGTGTGTGTGTGTGTGTGTGTGTGTGTGGGAGTACAACAGTGTGCAGACTTAGTCAAAACACAGATAAAGGTAACATAACAACATAAAGATCCTCATAATAAACCAAATAAAAATGCTGCTTTCCCAGGAACCACAGCTCACCATGACCTGAGCCAAAAGGAGCCAGAAGAGGATGATCTGTCTATGAATTCATACAGAACACATTACCTGAACAGGTAACTCTGAATGTTTTGATCAAAATGTTATGGTAATACATTTATTAATTTATCTGCATTTCTGTAATCTGTTCTTACATAACACAACGCTTCATGCAAGAAGATGACAGCTGCAGTGCAAAAGAGCCAACACTAGAGGTCAGTATCACACAGAATGAACACATGACCCTCGACCGAAAGCAAATGAATGAATGAAAGGATGAATAGAAAAATACGTTTTATGTTTTATGTTATCTATCCATGGAGGAGAGAGACTTCTTCATCTTCTTATTTAATTTATAGTGGTTGTGTCATTGTGCAAACAGATAAACCTCTGTCTGTCTGTCTGTCTGTCTGTCTGTCTGTCTATAATAATGGCTCTCCTCCGCTCCTCAGTAGATTTGGGCACCATCCATCGCGCGCTCAATGGTCCTTGAAATTACCGTTTACGCGTCTTGTGCGTCGAAACAATAGCGACGTAAGACGCTCGCTGGGAGACCAACGGCACTTCTGCTGCTTTCTGTAGCGGATCGAACGTGCAAAAGAAAAGGAAAAACACACAACTAGAAAACAATCTGAGCACGCCCGTTATCTGCAACATGTTTAGACAACAGATTAAAAAAAATCTAAATAATTTATAATGGCTTTATGCTCTTCTTGATCCTGTCAGCTGCAGCCTATTCACTATAACAGCTGATTGCTGATGAGTCTGCCGAGCAGACAGCTCGGTGTCCAATAGTTTAAGAAGATTAGCACAGCCTCACGTTTTCCTCATCGTTTCCAACAATAATCCACAGAGGCTAATAACAACGTCAGTAATACGCGTTTGCTTTGACATACAGTAGATTATCTATGCTGTAATAATGGAAATATTATCCTCATATGTGTCTGCATGAGTCTACAATTAATTCTCCTAATAGTTAGACACTTAATTTGAAAAATGACCATCATCAGTTTCCCTGTCTTCCTCTTTGTGTGGATTGTTGTGAAAAGAAATTCAATTACTTCACCTTAAAGGAAATGTTTCAACAGATCCTCTGAGGTGCCCCAACTGACTAATGAAATTATGGCAGTTCTCCCACCTAATGCCATTCAAAGTCCCCCTCTGCTACAGCAAATCTCCAAACCACCTGATTTATTTTTAATGATATTACACCCCTCAGTCGGCTGTGTCATGGTAATAATCGGGCTGCTGCAGCTGCCTCCAGATCACATTAGCCAGGCTTAATATTGACAGTGCCGGGGCCCACTGAACAATGAGGCTGTGGGGACAGGGAGCTTAAAGACGGCCTAGCCAGTGGGCATTCTGCAGGAGGTAGAGGAGATGCAGGCCAGGATGCCCTGGAGGACTGGCACCATCATTAGGCTGTTTCTTCTATAGTCCTGTGGAGCTTTAAAACCCACCGCTACCAGATCCAGACCCCACCCAGGCCCAAGACATCAAAACCACACGGACAGGGGATCATAAAACTAGTTGAGTCTCTGCTATTCTTCTCCGGATGGAACAACCTGGCAGGACAACAGCTCGGCAGCTGCACCTTGTGCGGGTTCCTGCTGTGACGCAGCAGAGCTCACCTTTATGACACCACAAGATCAGCTGCTAGAAATTCATATTCAAGAACACACAAACTACTGAGTCAACAGAAATATAGTGTGAAATTTAAGAATGTAATACGTTCATCAAGCCATTTTTGATGTTTCTGGTCCTAATCGTCAAATGAAACAAAACCTTTTGCTTTTGGACCTGATTAGAAAAGTGCTTTTATTCAGACAAATTTATGGCGCAGGCTTGTCTAGTTGCTCTATTTGCATAATGGTCACACTGGGATTCAGACTAGGCCACTTGTGGGACACTTGCACCTGATCACAGAGACACTGTGGCTCTATGCCAATCACACCTTCACAGTTGATGCCTCCAATTAAAAATCACCTGTATTTGTCTTTGAATTTGCCCTGGTGTTCAGCATCCATTGGACGTCCCTTTAGCAGCTCGGGATTTTATTCTCTCTCCAAAATGTTTGTTGGATTGGAGGGGATTTTGTATTGGGGCCCTGCAGATTACCGCTGTTGATTAGTGGTTGGGTGTAATCCTTTCAGACCCTCTCTCTCCAAAACACCCCTGGGATATGCCCATATCCCTGAGGACCGACAGCATGGCAGATGGATTCCCCCCCCTCTCCTGCCCCCCTCTAACAGCACACCCAAAAACACTGTTGATGTCCTGGGACGGAGGTTGTAAAGTATCCTGAATATGAAACCACAGGCACCTTTGTTTAATGGCTCTCTCTCCACTTAGTGAGAATTGCCCTCAGGCCTGATCCCCATTCTGAGGCTACACATACATGCTGGATTGGAATGTTTTCCAAATCCATTAGCCCAAAGGAAGAGGAATAAAGTGAAAACAAGCTGTTCATATTGCACAAACAAAGTGATCTTATCAAAATTTAGATCTTATCTGGACACTCTTAAGTTGTTGGCATTATCGTTTTATGGACATGGGCAACCCCTTGCAAAGATAGAAGTCAAACATATGGATCCAAACATGGGATTATATTGTGACTCCAGCAGATCAAACTACTGTCCTGTAACACACCCTTCTTCAGTCTGCAGCTATTATGTGTCAGAGCTCAGCTTCAGTTGGAAAGGCTTGTTCAGGTCCGTGTCCGTGTGTGTGTGTGTGTGTGTGTGTGTTTCAGTCTTGCCTCTCTACTTTGCTCTGTGTAATTATATTCAGCCTCTATGAACAGCAAATGGAGAGAAGTGACCTCTTAACACAGTCACTGTGAAGCTTGCAAACTTTAAGGCAAGTGTTGATGAAACTTGATGAAAGCATTAACATGTAGGATTTGATACAAATGATTTCCTAAGCCAGAGATGTGTTTTTAGTTTGGCAACAACACAGTTTCATCTCTTTAGCACCCTGTGCCACACATCACCCCCACCCCTGAGCACGCCAACCCCTCTCACAAATCCAAGCTCCCTCCATCTTTTATGATCACTACAAGGGGCTCAGCTTTCAGGAGCGGGCCAGGGAGCATGTGTGTAGAGCTTTAATTCCTATTGTATTCGTGCAGTCTTGGTGTGTGTGAGTGTGTCTGTGTTTCAGCAAAGGAGGGAGTGGGAGATAGAGATGAAGAAAAAGACAGGAACAAGGACCCATCTGTCAGCACTGCGCACGAATCCCTCCCATTCCACTCCGAGTCCCAAGGGACAAGAGCGCGAGACAACTCACTTGTGGCAGCGTTTGTTTTGTTTTTTCTAAGAAAAGGGGTTAGAACCATTAAAAGCAACAACAGCTCTTAATGCAGGACTGGCACTCTTTTGGTCAAATCTGTAGAAACATGCACAGAACATGAAACACGAGTTTCATAAAAAGAACATACTAATGTTTCTTCTGTTTTGTTCAGTGAATTTATAAGTAGTCAGTAATGAGGTGTGGAAAAAAATCCAGACTAAAGTCATGCAAACTCATCAGAAGTTGGTTCGGATCAGATGGGCTCAGCATGACCTCTTCCGGAAGGTTGGCTATGTATGTTACTGCTTAAATGGGAGCAGGGCAATTCCCTTTCCGTTAGTCACTCAGTCAGTTGGGAAACGAGGCGACTGTGGGAGACTGAGGCTCCAATTCCCCATGCAGGCTGCAGGTGTGGCGAGGCCATCGACACACTCCAGGGACATGAGGGGAGAGTATGTGTGTGGGGGGGTAGAAGTGGATGTACCTGGGGGCCTTTGGACACATCATATTAGTCTCACACACACACACACACACAGGCTCATCTTTCTCTCTGTCCACATGCCTTTATGGCCAGTGCACTGACCAGGACAGATTAGGGCCGTTAGCTTGGTGGATAAACACTGTTTCAGCACAAGACATCATCTCGGGGTGAAGCGAGTGACGCGTGAGCATCCAAGCAACAGATGCCCCCCCCCCCCAAACGCTTCCTACATTCAGCCATCTGTTAGGCTGCCTGCGTCCAATAAATCGTTAGATAAGTGCCCGTTTTTACGCGTTGTTGGCGAACAACCACGTGGCTGGATCTTATTTTCCGGACATTCAAATATATCACTCACTTAAAAACAAGCAAAGCTCTCAGTCTCCAAAGTTCAGTCACGAGCACAGCTGTGCGCAATCGCGCGCACAATGGGATCAATGCGGGGGCACGTGCGACTCGCGAGACCCCGGCTGTCAATGGGCAGTTATGACAAAAGACCCCCACCGAGCCGCGGCTCGCCACGCACGGGAACTGGCGCGCGTTTATTATGCCGCGTCATTTACAATCAAAGTGGTGTAAAATGATCAATATTGACACGCGATTAATGCATTTACAGACCATACTGTCCTTTCAAACGTAGTGGCCATTACATTAGTAAAAAGAGGCAGTCATGGAGGAGCTGGTTTTCCATCATGGCACCAATCAGTTCAATAATCAGATTGTCCTTGCAGGCAGAATATGACGCTAGAAATGTGAAAAGACAATTGAATGACTGGTTGAACGGCGCACACACCTGCTCTCTGCAGCAAGCTGTCAAAATCACTTAAATACGCACGCAAGGAAGAGCGTCTCTTAACTCAGCGCAGAGCAGGCCTACACTGTGTTTAATTAAGTGGAAAATGCCTAATCCAGTCGACTAATGAAGAGAGAGACAATCGATTAACACACACGGCATAAAACATAAGAGTGGAATTTTTGATGTGACGACTGAAGTTTAACCACAAAGATTCCTACGGATCTACGAGGAAATACAGAAATCGTTTTGCTTAAATGTGTGTCCAAACTCATCACTCTTAATACGTTTACACAGCTGGGACATCATTACAAAATATATCATTATTAATGTCAGGGATTCTGTAAAATAGGCAGAGCACATCACGCAGAAAACGTAAAGACGATTTTTGGCGTTTCGTGCGTAAAAGTTCCATAAAAACGCCTCACGCGGCCACCAAGTGTGTTCCGCTTCATTTATGGACGTAATGTGTTGTAAAGCATCTTCCCACCCCCTTACTGATTCTGATTTACAAATAAAGACTTGCCTACACGTGCGCGCTCCCTCCTTGTGTTTGTTAGACATTTGCTGAGTGAAACTTTTGGTCACGAGCCCGCCACGCGCGTTTGGATGAGTTGAGGTGGGTGGGGCGGCAGGGGAGGCGCCTACACAGCTAAAGGCAAAAAATCAGGCCCGCTGTGCCATTTGTAGATGAAGTTCTGAGCACTCATGGGCATCTGAGGCAGCAGCAGAGTTTGGACACTAACAGATGCGCAAAGAACGAAACGCAGCGAGCCTGGAGTTCTCCCTCAGTTACTAGTCTCTTTTTGAAATCGTCCAAGTTTTCTATTATTTTTACGCGGAGCGAACGCTGAATCCAAACAGGTGAGTTTATGGTTTAGTTCATTTTAAGTAGCAAACAAACGCATTTGGACAGTTCTGTTCAGTCACGTCTCTTTTTAGACAGAATACACTTTAAAGATGTTTTCTCCTCCTATTATATTTCATTAGCAGTCTGGCGTGTCAGAAGTTCTGAATTCATAAATTACACTAATCTGTCCCATTTTACGCATTAGTGCACAATAATTAACTGGGGCACCTTTATGCAAAACAACAGCATTTTTCTGTCAGATATTTGTTTAAAATTATAATAACAATACTTACTCAGTGCATTTAAATTAAGGTTACTTGCATTTATTCTAAGAGATGAAACTATAATAAAATAAACAGTAATCATATGAAGAGTTTGTGCGCCGCTTGTCCACATGTTGTTGATATTTAATCTTTGAGCTTTATATGCGGACTAAATCCCGCCGTGTCCCAGATTGACAGCGTCTCTGAAACGGCTAGAGCACAACAGCAGGCACCATCCATCCACATCAGCTCTAAAAACACAAGATGTGGATTTCTTAATATCAGAGTATTACAATGCAACATTTCTAATGAGAACAGTCCAAATTATTACAGCGTCTTCCAAATATCTGACAGAACCAAAGCAGTGAGCTGTCCACACTGTAGTGCTGAAATGAGTCTGAGTGTTGTCAGTCACTGTGTGTTATGATCTGCATTACATTTTAGAAAAACACAAAACTTATTAATATTTAAAAATATTGGATAATGTAATAAGTTGCTGTTTTGTGTGCCTTCAGATCAAAATGATGACCAAACCCTTCGGGAAGAGTGGGGATGTGAGTGAGCTGGTGAGCTCCCTCGGCTGGCTAGAGGAGGATGTCAGCTCACAGGACGGAGATGATAGTCCAGAGATGAGGGGGCGCCACGGCCTGACTGCAGGGGGCCGCATCCGCTCCTGCCACGAACTGGGCAGTGAGGATATGGAGGAAGAAGAGGAAGAGGATGATGAGGAGGAGGTTGGACCAAATGGAGAAAAGGCTCCCAAAAGAAGAGGGCCCAAGAAGAAGAAGATGACCAAAGCCAGACAGGAGAGGTTTCGCGCTCGGCGGGTCAAAGCCAATGCCAGAGAGCGCTCCCGCATGCACGGCCTGAACGATGCCCTGGATAATCTGCGCAGAGTGATGCCCTGCTACTCCAAAACACAGAAGCTTTCAAAGATTGAGACTCTACGGCTGGCCCGCAATTACATCTGGGCTCTGTCAGAGGTGCTTGAGAGTGGCCAGTCCACAGAGAGCCATGGCTTTGTGGAGATGCTGTGTAAAGGTCTGTCTCAGCCCACCAGTAACCTCGTGGCTGGCTGCCTGCAGCTGGGACCTTCTGCAATGATTCTTAACAAGCTAGAGGACAAATGTGGAGGGCCTGGAGTGGCGGCCAGCCATCCCCTCAGTTACCCATCCCCAGGCCTTCCCAGTCCACCCTACGGCTCCCTGGAGGCATCTCACCTCCTGCACATGAAGGGATTCAGGGGGGCTGTGTATGACAACCCCTCCCCTAACGAATGCAGCAGTGGCACCCCACCATACGACGGGCCCCTCACTCCCCCCCTCAGCATCAGTGGCAACTTTGCCCTGAAGCAGGAGCCGTCTCCCCCTGAGTCAGAGAGGAACTACACATCCCATCCAAGCCACCACGCTCAGTATCTCTCGTCCCACCATTACCCCACTTCCACGACTGTCAGCCTAGCAGGGGGGCCTCAGGCCCACCCACTCTTTCAGGCTTCTCGTTACGAGCTTCCCCTGGACGTGGCCTTTGATTCCTTCACATCCTCTCACCTTGTCACCTCTCAGATGGGTACCATCTGAGGTGTGAAAGGAGGAGTGAGTGACTGTTATGAACTGTGCAGAGATGAAGCACAGCTCCTGTATAAACTGCTGTTAAAATGATGACCATGATACTGACTGCATTGTTTTGCTCAGAGACACAGAGAAACTCATCACCTCAACTCAGTCTACCTGATTCAAACATGCACCCATAACATTCTCATTTTATTTATTATTTTTTTGGTTCTGATTATATGTTAATGTTTGGATTACTCTGATTTTCTGAACAAGTTGCCCTCTTCAAACTAAAGATAAGTTTACCAAACCACAACATGAAACATGGAATCTGCATCATTGATCCCACTCACACTGTGCACTGAGGCCGACAGCAATTGTCCTCCACATTTAAAGAAACGCAATGGATTTATTTATATCTGTATTTAATATTTATTTTATGTCTCGTTTTTTTTTGTATTCTTCTCAGCACAGTTTTTGTTTCACTGTCTTCTTGGTTTGTTGCCAGTCACTGGTAGCTCCACTGTATTTAATTTATTTATTTGAGGTTTTTCAGGTTCTTCTTCACTTGGTGTCACGATTCTTTTTGTCATACTGTACTGTTAATATTTTGCTTTTTCGCACTTAATTGAATAAATATTCTTATATTATATGCTATTTCTATAGTAACAATGTGTGCCATGTGTTTTCTGATGCTTGGTTATCCTCATTGTTTTGTCAGTTTATCAGTTCATGAACAGTGAAATTATAGTAAATTAGCTTATTCCACAAACTCCACTCATACAGAGAAGATGTTCATTTGGATTATATACAAGGCAGCTCCTTTTTTCAGATCATTTTACAGATTTTGGCCTGCCTAAAATATAACAGCAGAGGTTCCTAAAAGGCATAAATGTTTATTTATGAAAAAGTACACTCAATTCAAAATATGTGAGGCTACAGTCAGTAGCTGGATAAAGCAGGACTGCGTGGCCGTTTGCAGGATGTGAGCATCTGCGTGTGTGTGTGTGTGTGTGTGTGTGAGAGAGAGAGAGTCTGTGTATGATGTTATTCAAAGGCCTTTCTATCAGGTCAGGCAGGAGGCTGTTGTGGGCCATGGGAAAACAGCTCTGCAGAACAGGTGAATGTCACAGAGGCTTTTCTGACTCTATCGCTAGCCTGTCTCTTCCACATGTCACATTTTCCCATCCAGCTCATGCCAAAACACTGTGGGGCAAGAACTCATTTTCAAATAATTCATCCAGACTCACAGAGGAGACATTTGTATTCAGAAACAATACTTTAAGAAAGTCTTTTTTTTTTTTAGAATATATTCACATAGATTTAAACAGATTCAAAAATATGCTGTCTAAAACATCAGGTCAACTCAAGCCGGAGAGAAGTCAATGTGTTCCCAACACATTTATATGACTCAGGTAATGACCAAAGTACCAGTTGTGACTTTAATGATTGCAGTAAAGGACGTGGCTCTTGAGAGAAACAAAGAATGGAGTGGCAGAGCGCTGAGAACAAGAGCTGGTGTGTGCAAGTGTTTATACTTGTTGCCCTTCAGCCAATTGTGTGAAGGGAAGGTGCTCCACCCCCCCCCCCCCTCTTTAGCTACCTCTCCAAAGGATTGTCTTTTCCAGTCTTGGCAACAGTGGGGAAACGCAGTAGCAGAAAAGGGAACGATTGTTTTAGCGGGCGCCACTGGTCTATTGTGAACGCAGCCTGTTCTTTCTCTTGACCTGTGACCTGTATTGTTGTTGGGCTTCTCATTTAGGGAGGGCAGACAGCTGGGGGAACTGCAGGGGGGTGATGGACAGCTGGGCCAATTTGGGGAGAAAGAGAGAGAAGAGAGTGAGAGCATGAGAGAGGGACAGGGGAATTAGTGTGTGTGGTGTAGAAAAGAAGAAGAGGAAAGAGGAGGAGAGGGCACTGGAGGTGACCGAGGTCCTCACTCCTCATTCACAAGTTTGTCCTCTCTGCTCTGTGTGTCAGCCTTGGCACAGAATGACACATAGCTTTACACACAGGCAGACATTTGGCCTGTGAGAAAGTACTGGCAGAGTTAGCTGGCGTACACCCTCTTTGTGTCTTTGCTGTTTTGTTGTGATGGGGGGAAGGGAATGTGAATTATCCTCTAGAGTCCAAATACATGAGTGGGTGGATACGGAAATAATCCCTGCAAATTGACTTTGGATACAAGATTACAGAACACAGCGATGCAGTCTCAGATATTGGGACACTGCGGACAATTTCAGAAGATCTAGAAATGATATCCCTGCTACGGTATTTTAAATTATATATGTGAGAAAAAAGTATGTAGTGTACCTTACCTACAATCTACACATGGCTCCTTTGAGTACATGTTTCATATGAAGAAATGAACACATTTTCAGGAAGCAGAACACAACCTAAGAGAGTTGAATGGAATGATGCTAAACGTTTTACATTGTGAAAACAACCCGGGCCCTAGTGACATAAATAATAAAATGATAAAGTTCATATTCTGGTCAGGGGAAGCTGACGTAATAAAAATATATAAACGTTTTGCTTTTTGATTAAAACAGTTTTTTCCTTCTGTGCTCATATTTTAGTTTCTGTGCACAGCACACTTAATCCACTGGCCAAACAAGAGTGGCTCACATTAAAATGAAAAGGTCCTGATCCATAGGAGCTAGATGGAGGGATAAAGCATTGTGATTAAGATTGTATTAATGGGGCCATAGGAGGCTGGAAGGCTTTAATCAGTGTCTGTGTGCTGATAATCCCTATGCCTTTAAGCTGGGGCGAACACAGTGATCCCCCTTCCTCTTGGCCTCAGTGTGAACACACACACACACACACACACACACACACACACGCTTGCCTCTGTGGGGTGCATAGGGATATGGGTGCCCAGGTTGAGAGGTGGAGAAGCCCAAATTGGAGACACCCAAGACTTAGAGGCGCAGCTGGTAGAAGAAAAGCCAAGAGGATGGATGGAGAAAGAGATGTGGGCAAAGACAGAGGAGCACAATGAGAGCTGGCACTCGGAGAACATAGTGGAAGGTTGATTCAAAATGATCAAAAATTTGGGGCTTGGTCAAGAAAAAAGCTGAAAAGAAAACATTTAAACTGCCCTGTAGATGATGGATTGATTCATTGTATGCACAGATGTAAATTATAAATATCCAAAGTTAGCATCTGAGCAAAGACACACACACAGCTGACTCTAACAGTGGGATTTAAATGTCAGGGAACAGGGCCGCTCGCTCATTACCTATGGAAGTGGGTGTAAAAAGGTGACATTGTGTGAGTGAGGATAAGGGGTGGACCTTCCACTCCCAGAGTTCTCTCAGAGTACCAGGCTATAGGAGTTAAAGAGCTTCTAATGGGATCTGGATGCTGTCGTGTTTACCCTGCCCCCTCCTCTGCACGCCCACTGCATTGTGGAAGTTGCTGGGCTTAGGGACACCACAAAGGGCTGAGTGCAGGGACAGATGGAGGTTCCTTTGGAAGAGGGCACAAAAAACAGCCAGTGTAGGAGGGCTGTGGTGTCTGAGAGCAGCCTGCATGCTGCCTGGATGGAAACAGAATTTTATTTTATTTTTTTAACTAATTATGATGCACTCCTTGTTTTAACTGGCAGTTTATCAGTAAAATTATCACATAGCCTCAATGAGTGCTACAGTCTAAACAGTCATTTATCTTCTTTAACATACAAGAACTTTTCATTTGAGGAAAAGTGGGTACAGCAAAGACCTTTACAGTGAGAAAGCTGTGAGGGCATCTTAATGTGATGTCATTCGGCCTTTGTTTGTGAAGGGTTAAAGCAGGTCACTGAAGAGGCTAAATGCTGATGTCATTCAGTGGAGCATTAGGGGAGAGGCCTCTGTGATAGATGCTGATGGGAAGGAGAGAGGAGAAGCATTGGAGGAGGGTAGAGGGTGGTGCTGGTCGCAAGAGCAACAGATGGAGCCGAATGCAGAGCTCAGGTTGTAAAGTTTCTGTTGGTAACATCTGTCCGTTTGTCCATCTGCTACACTTGCCGTTTGTTTAGCAGAACAGACTCAGGTTGAATAATAATTATTATTTTCCATTAATATTTTACCTAGTAATTACTCATCCTAATAGGTGGGACATAAGGCCAGGCCCCCGCCTCAGTTATGATCCAATAACATCAAATTATTTTTCCCACGTTCCCACAGATAAGCCTGTCTGTCACATCTGCGCCGCTCATGGACAGACGTCACACCATGCTCTCTTTGTTCGTTTTCTGGAGCACACATGAATAAGTGGATTGACCTGGGATGTGGACATAAGCCCTGATTAGAGTTACATTAGCAATTACTGTAAATGGTTCCTAATGATCTATGCACTTATGAAAACACACACCAGCCATCTCAAACAGATTCAGGTGCATTCAATGTAAACAACAAACTAACAAAATAAGACTCAGTGGGGACATACTTCACCGCAGACTAGAAGCATCACATTTCCATTAGAAATGTTACATCACCTGTGTGTGTTTTACTCTTTCCTTTAAAAATATTCTCTCTTCAATTTGCTCTGCAGAGAGCGGATAAAAGAATTAAGCAGCTGATCTGGGCTCAGTGGCCAGAGTGTTACATTAGACATTAATCCAGAACAGTGGAAGGTTGCAGAAGGGAGAGCATCTTTAATCCTGCACTCCATCCAGCCAGCCCTCCCATCACACACACACACACACACACTGAACTCTGCTACATAAACACTTTGCACAAAGTTGGACAAATAACTAAATCATTGAATCTTTCAGGCCTCAAATGAATCAGTGTGACAGAGCTTTGTTTTGTTTAACATGCATGGGCACCTTTCCCACAGTTCATATTGCCAGTGCATTGTCAGCATCCAGCAGGATTTCTTAATCTCAGTCCTACTCACAGGGTTGGACAAGTGTCCTGGCAAGCCCTCTCAGTGCACACTGTCCCCCTATATGTAACAGATGTTACAGGGGCAACAGTTGGTACTGAAAAGGAGGGGCTTCAGGCCATCTGTCCAGGGTCAAGGTTTGAAAAGGGCTGGTAGGGATGGTGGCACGTTCAGGAAAATGGGAAGTATTTGGTTGAAAAGAGAGAATATAGAGCACATTGTAATCCTGCTGAATGTCTGCTTTCATTTTAAATAGAATTTGTGGAGTTTTTGATGAGAATTCCACAAAGTCTGTGTGCGTCAATGGGGGCCAGATTTAGTGCTTAAAGCTCCATCTTGTGGTTAAAGATAGTACAACAAGAAGAGTGCATTATTTCACAGAACTTTATTTTTCAACAGCTTACAAACTTTTTAGTCATTATAAAAAGGTGCACTCTCACTTATTGCTATATAAATAAAAACACCATATTTACAATCATATTGAGTCCAGCTGAGATTTAAGACCACAAAGAAAATGGTCAATGTCCTCTCGCATCTCTGCCAGCCTCTTGTGACAAACCTTTCTCTGAAGACAAAAAGCACAACGATGACCAACCTGTGCTACACAAAAACCCTCTGCTTCACTCAGTGCAGGGACACTTACCAGGTAGACCTTCAGCCTCTCCTTCTCCATGTTGTAGAACTCAGCCACAGTCAGCTCTGTGAAGTCTTTATTCATGGTGAGGAACCCACAGTTAGGGGAGCGTTTGATATGTTCCAACCTGTTCAGATCACATAGTATGGAGACATTAAAGACACAATAGCTGAATGTTGTACACTCAAAAAAAACTCACAGCAGCTAAAACATGCAGAAGACTTGACCTCTGCATGCATTTCTCACCAGGGATCGTCATCGGGCTCCCAGCCCTCAAGTTCAATCAGACAGAAGAAACAGCAGGCCACATCGGGCTCGTTCACACTGGGGCAGTGGACGAAGCCAGCCTTAGCCATCTGTCAAACCACATGATCAGAAGTCATGATGTCTGCAGCACCTTTCACACACAGAACTGAGGGACAGAAGGCTGCAGTATCACAACAACACAAGGATAACTTTGATGCACCATCATGGAGAGGCTCCTCATCACTGTAATGTAGGCATTTAGACCATTTAATTAACCCAAATGTTCAGAAGCATCCTCACAGCCTCCTTCTTACCTTCTCAGGTGTGCAGTTACAGTCCTCTCTGAAGGGCCAGTCCGCAAAGCTCCGCTCACGCAAGTCATGACTGTACATATTGTTAAAAGAGTAAAATCTGGAGCTCAGCACATCGATACTCGCCATTTCTTCAGCACAGCTTCACACTGCCCCCCCCACACACACACATAAGTACACAGATCCACAGGTGTCTGCAGTTTGTTGATTGCAAGTCAGTCACAAGTGGGCGGGGCCATAATGCGGAAATGACGTCACAGCGGCCCTTTTAACACGCACAGCAAGAAGTCTACAATGTCTTCTTGACGTGATGATGGGAGATTCAACAAATTCAATCAAATCAGCGCACACATGCAACAATGATCAATGAGTGTGTGATCAATCAGCCCACTCCACAGTAATGACACGGACCGGTGATCCTGGTCTGAGGGGAAACATGCACACGCCCCCAATACAATGATAAATGCTGGAGCACAGGACAGACTGACCGCTTGTAACCTCTGACCTGTTGAACTGAGGACAGACTAGGCGCCATATTTACTCACTAGCCCACCTTGTGGATCCAAGTTGTATTACAGGTGACTAATCTTCTCCATAAAGTCAAAGTTTTTAGATAAAGTCGGTATTTTTGTGCAGGATTTGTTTTTCTTAAAGATACTCAGAGGTTTAATGAAAGAAACCTCTTTGCTCATGTCCTGTTTTCCACTCAGACACTGATGTGTATAATGAAGCCTCTTATTAAAAAGACTTGAGCTCTCTAAAGTAAATGCAGACATGCAGTTAGAAAGCTGGTTGTAAAATGTAATGGTTTGTGGTGTAACCTTAGCATGTTTATGGCAGAGACAGGGACAGTGTGTGTAACATTACCCCTCAGTGCTGTCCTTTTCCTCTTCTAACCTTCGAACCTTATCTTTCTGCAGACTGCGGGGGGTTTGTATACTGCAGGTGTGTCACGCTCTAACAGCTCTGACAGGTGATGCTGCGTAAGGACTTACTGAACAGAGGGAGTCGGACGCCTGCTCCTGTCACGTTACAGTGTGTGACGTTACCCAGCCACGCCACTAGTTGTGCTGTGGCTCCTTTTCTCTGTTTTCTTGCAGGGGTTGTCTGACTGATGAGCTGCACCTGGGCCCGGTGCAGTGTCTTGAAAAGGTCCTGGATCCTCAGTCTTCGCTCTCCTCCTCCACTGATCCACACACGCTGCGTGGCAGGCTCGTTTGTTTTGTTCTTTTATTTGTTTACTTGCCACACACTTACATTTCACCATGCACACATACATCCCTGACTAACACACTGATTAGTAAATTTGGTTTAGTTTCTGAATAAATCTGGTTTAATTTGGAGGACCCTCGCCTCTGCTCCCATTCTTTGTTATAGCCTTTGGTCGTAACAAGTGGGGGCTCGTCGGTTTTGGTGAACCAGGTAATTTTTTGTGAATGAAGTTGTAGTAGTGACGTCATCGCACAGCTGACGTGTGTAGCGTGCACAGCTGATTGTTGGGAGTAGCGTGAACGGGGTTGACGCTCTTATCGTGTGTTTCTCAGCGTGGCTGCTGCTTGTTTGCGCAGCAGTGCTGATAGTTCAGGTTGACCAGGCTCAGTGATCCGGAGCAGCGGGTTCAGCCTCAGCTCTGGGTGGATCAGCTACGTCCTTCGATGTTGTTGGTAGTTTACGTGTGGTTCCAGTTTAATGACCGTGATCCTGATACTTTTTTTGTTTGAAAGAGTAGAGGATGGTCAGATTCAGAGCTGGGAAAGCGCAGGAGGCCTATTCTGCTTTAACAGCTGAAGAATGTAAAGTCTGTTCAGTAGTTAAGGCTGCGGTGCTAAAAGCTTATGAGTTGCTTCCAGAGGCCTGTCGTAGGAAGTCCAGTCACCACAGTCATATGGAGTTTAGAGATCTGGTTACCTTTTTTAACCGGTGGTGCAGTTCACTAAAGGTGGACACTTTTCCAGCTCTGTGTGATTTGATTGTTTTGGAGCAATTTAAAAATTCTGTCCCCAGTCATATCGCTGTTTATATCAGTGAGCACAAAGTGAAGACTGCTGCTGAA
>JAVQJX010077209.1:0-13684 GCA_036025115.1 Ambassis agassizii
TCATCATTTGAATCACCAGCTGAGAGATGAAGTGTCGCATAGCAGTAAATTACATGTCTTATATTTTTATCTAATAGCAGAAAATAGCAGAATAGCTCAAAAATGGACACTTAATGATACACAAAATGTGCATTTCAGTGCAACTGATGGTGGTTCTGATCGCAAACAGGCAGCAAGAAGAATCGATTCTCACAGACATACGGAGAAGAACCTTTCTTTATACAAAAAAACAAACAAATTGGAACATTTCTTGGCTGTTTTATAAAGCAGTGCATAAAATCTATCTAAAACCTGAGGTGGGTGGCCGGCCCACGCTCCTCCTTTTACAAAAGTAGATGGTTGTCTCTTCATCTGGCATCACAGTAGCTTAACGCCAGCAAGGCCAAGTTAGATAAGGACGTGAGTGCAGAGGCAGAAGAGAGGCCGCAGCATGAGTAACAGCAACTAGATAGATAGATAGATAGATAGATAGATAGATAGATAGATAGATAGATAGATAGATACGCACTGCAGCTATTGCAAATAAAATACTACACTGTTTTGTAACTTAACGAGATATACTATAATATATTTGTTGTTGTTTATCAGGGGCCATTTCTATAGAGGCATGTCAGCCCTGTTTGCCTGGCCACTATTGTACTGAGGTTGGTCTCTCTTCCCCATCTGGGCTTTGCAGCCCTGGCTTCTACTGCATAGAAGGATCTAGAACTGCTACACCCTGGGGTAATACCACAGGTAGGAAGCTTATTCTTCTGTGTGCCCTTTTGATAGTGTTAATGAATGCAAGGCACCATACACAACTAGTTATTTTAGAAAGAAATTCAACAAAAGCCAAGGCTATCTGACAAAAGCTTAAAAAATACATTGCCTTGCAGAACTCTCCCTTACTGCACTTGTTTTTATTTAACATTTTTGTTGCCTTTGACCCAGCAGAGGTGGGGAGGTCTTCACAGAGTATTTACCAGTCCCCACTATTTTCTTTTAGGTTTTTCTTTCCTGAGCTTACAGAAAATGGCTCTGGCCTTTTAGTTAACTCACTAACCTAATGACTAATGACATCCAATAAAGGTCTATTGTCTCACTTACAGGAGATATCACATCTCCATCCTCACTTCCTGGAGATTCAACCCTGGGTCAGTTCCATGGTGATGTGTGTCCTGCAGGCCACTATTGCCCTGAAGGGAGTGCAAAACCAAGCCCCTGTCCTCCAGGTAGAAAACCAACACACACACAGATAGTAGAAATGCATCATAAAAGTGTATAGCTCCCCTGCCTGCTATGGAGACATCTATGTATCTGACCTCTTGCATTTTATTACATAATTTCCAATGACAGTGTACAGTAAAATAAAACCCCGGAGGTACAGTATAATAGCTTAATGTATCCAGAATTTTAGTGGTGGCTGTAAAACCTAATGGTTGTCCAATAAAATTGTCATAACGGCCAGCTAGCTACTTAACTAAGTGAATAAATGGAGCCAGCTGTGGTGCACACATGTGAACAATATGCCTTGGTGTTTCTTGTTCTGTACATTTTTGTGTGGAGAAGAAAAATATTATAATAGTGCAGGTGAAGGTATTTTTTACTTTTATGCTGATCTCTCCTCCATATAGGCACTTTTCTGGGGCGGTCTGCAGCTGTATCTGAGACTGACTGTGAAGCTTGTTACCCAGGTTCTTACTGCCCATTGTGGGCTCAGACCTCTTCTGACCTCCTCTGTCCCCCAGGGTGGTTCTGTCCACCCGGATCAATGTCTGGACATCAGCCAGGTACAGTATCAGATCATCAATGGTCAGCTGAGGTATGGCATCAGGGGTATTTCACACCATTTCATCATCACTGGACAGTCAACCTCAGTTAGACAATTTGTAACAAATATGTTCTGGTCATGTCCAGGTCAGTGGACTATTACAGAAAGAGCTGTGTTTTATGCACATCATATACAATTGTTTGATAGAAAATTTTTTTTTTGTACAGTACAAATGACCAGAAATTGGCTTAGTGTTTGTTCAGGCAGGGCACAAGATCAAGCTCAGCCCAAATCTTGGTGTATAAGCTGACCACAATGTGATGTTAATGCCATCCCAAAATGCTCAACTGGTTTTTATCTATGTCAATGGATGCATCTCACATGGTGCTGTATTCAAAATGTCATTTTTTTCTGGTCTGCCCCTTACTCTGCTTTCGCAAGTCGCTTTGACACCCATCAGCATGTCCTTTTGTCATTCCTGTGTTACTTATGTCTGTTCTGCTGCTGTCCATGCCTTACAGGCTTTTCATGTGTGCTGGGAAGAGAGGTCCCAGAACAGAAGCATACCACCAACTGTAACTTACAACTACAGCTCACTATATTTGCATTTGTTATTATGTTGGAATAAGTTGCCATATTTAGTCATTTTACCAAGATACCCTTTTCTTTTTGGCATGTGAGGCGTTAGAAACCACTCTTGCAAGAGTGATTTATTTGTAATCTGTTTTATATGATCTGTTTTTGTATCTTCTCTGTATCGTATGTAGCTGGTTTTGTAATCATCAGTTACTTTTCAAACTGTGTTCTGCATGGAGGTAATTTTTTTTATTTCAGATGCCCCCCCCCCCCCTCCATATTACATCCACACCAAGAGGTTCCATGTCTCCTTTTCATCTTTCATTGAGAAGATGCTTTGCTAATTTGAGCGTGAAATGGCCCAGAACCTATAAATAGTCTCAAGCTCATTTCTGTCAGACTTAGGGCACCTGCTGCTGAGCCCTGTATTCTCTTCTCTTTGCCTCCCACTGGATTTTGTGCGGCATTAATACTGCTCAGAGACATCATTTGTTTCCATGGTACCACACTGGGCATGGTAAAATACACCTGACAGGCTTTCTTTCATGGTTTCATGAATAATTGACATAATAATGAATTTAAAGGAACTAACTTTGTTTTTCTATGCACTTATTTTTTTCTTGCAGACAATGTGGTCTGCTTGTGTCACAAAATGACAGTGTTTTTCATTCTGGCTATTTCACAGAATACCAGTGCCCACCTGGCCATGCGTGTCCACATGGTAGTGCTGAGCCGGCCATCTGTAGTCCTGGCACTTTTCAGACTTCATCTGGGCAGTCAGCTTGTAATGGCTGTCCATCCGGTAATTAAAAATACTTGTGCATTCTTATTGTTGATCCATACCCAAAGAAACAAAAGTCAGTTTAGGGTTTTTTTTTTTTTTATAAAACAAGACATACTTCCTTGTCCAGGTTTTTACTGTGCGGAGGGTGCATCTGTTCCATTTCCATGTCCAGCGGGCCACATCAGTCCATCAGCTGGCAGGACCTCACTGAGTGACTGCTCACCGTGCCCCTCTGGGTCCTTTTGTAACAGCAGTGCTCTGACAGTGCCGTCTGGACCCTGCAGCCCAGGTCTGACAGTTCAGAATCACCCAAGGGAATTGAAGTCAGAGAACTGAACTTATTTTTCTGTTAAAGAATTTCTGCTGTGTTGAAAATAACTGTGATGATTGCTGCAATGCTTTTGTTTCATTGTTTTCAGTTGAGACATCAAACCACATTGTTGTCTCCTACAGGACATTTTTGCTCCCTGGGGTCCACTGAACCTTCTCCTGTCTCCCAGTCTTATGGCGATGTTTGTCCCACAGGACACTTTTGTCCTCGTGGTAGTGGGTCACCCTCACCCTGTCCTGTTGGCACCTTCCTCTCAGAGTTCGGAGCTTATTCCATCTCCCACTGTCGCCCCTGTCCCCCAGGGAAATACTGCCACACTCCTGGGGCTTCACAGTCCTCAGGTGGGGGATTACAACAGTCAGTCTTATCATTGCTCAATGAGACTAGAAGCTTATTTGTGAAAAAAATCTCAGTTTCTCCATTTCACAAATCACATTAGCTCAAGCCACTAAATTGCTCCACACATTTTTCCAAAATTCAATTCAAATCTTATCATCAGACTAGGATCATATGAAATGAGTTGGATAATAAGTCCATGCTTGCAACCTTCTCCTAATCCCTCCCTGTATAAGGTCTGTGTTCTGCTGGATTCTTCTGTCCTGGAGGTGCAGACAGTCCCACACCTCGAGCCAACTCATCCATGTTCAGCTGTCTTCTTGAAATACTGGAGGATTATACCATGAGGACAGACGCCACCGTCTGGATGAACAATCTGTCCTGGTCCAATAACTCTGGTATTTCTGGTAAAATATGGGTTTCTCTGGTTTGTATTGGCACATTAAATGCTTAATTTTGAAATGGCCATACATCACTTCCAACTATCACATCAGTAGGACATATATGTGGTGATATATGTCCCATAAAGCTAAGGCTGCTCAGCTTCTCTTCTGCTGAGTAATTAATCATTGCCATACAGGGGTGCATTTTGTTGTTCCTTTCACAAAACTGTTAAATCAGCATGTCAAAAGAAAAGACTACCTTCTCTTTGGTTTCATGTCTGTTAAACAAAGATATTAACTTTAACACTTTTCATGCTTTATCTGCCATGATCTGTTATAGGAAAAGATGACAGCTGGATCAAAGTGGCAACCGAGCCACAGGCAGATTCGAATCATACAGTGACTCACTCAGCGACATGTCTCAAGTGTCCACATTATGCGTGTTCCACCTACAGAGGAGATATATGCCCTAAAGGTGGGTAATCTTGACATTGAACTTGTGGACTCCATGTGAGACTTTCCTTACACCCTCCAGCATACATGTTATCCTCCTTGCTCATGATGTGGTAGCCCCCTTTACTGTAAGAGCTGTGACATATGACAGATTACATTTTATCGACCTGTGTCTGACATATTCCTGCCTTAATAACACTCAGTCTCTTTTGTATTCGAGGAATGAATACCAATTTTTTCTTTTTAATTTTATAAGTAAGCACAAAAAAGCTGTTGACCATAATGAAATTATGGTCATGGTACAGTGAAGGCAACACAGGATGCTGATGGTTATGCAAATAGACTTCTTGTATCAGATGAACCTCACTCTTGAAAATTAGACTTAAAGGACTTCCTTCTTGATAAGGAGCAGTAGATGGTTTAGTGGTGATGCGCATAAAAGCAGTGCTGAAATAACAGCTGATATCAGACCATAAAAGCATCGACTTGAATTTTTACAGCAAAGTAATTACTTCCCCTGAAACACTAAAAAAGAAATCTGCTGGGCCGCTTGAGTGTAAATAGAGGAAGCAGAAAAGTGTGTAAGCAAAAAGTTCAGACTTTGAGAAAATCCTCCCTCTCTAGAGGGAGTGCATGCATAAAAACAGTAATCCTCCTGATTGGACGTTTTTCTTGCTGAAGTTGAATAATTTCAGGGGCATTTTTTGTGTTGCTATTTTTCAGGTTTCTATTGTCCTGTGGGCTCTGCATACCCTCAGTCCTGTGAGGCTGGCTTTCACTGTAACCAGACTGGACTAGAAGCCCCAGCAGGGCTCTGTGCAGCAGGATATTACTGCCCTACAGGCTCCTCAGACCCCTATGCCAGCTCCTGTCCTACAGGGCACTACTGTCCACGTGGAACACCGCTTCCTCTTCCCTGTCCTCTTGGAACCATCAAAAGTGAGATATTGTGCTCTTTTGTTATCTAGCTTTAATTGCTGTATTAGTGTAATGAAATTCACTGTTTATTGTTTTTGTTTTGTTTAATTAGCAGAAGAAATACACAATTTATTTGCTTTTGAAGAGAAACAATTCAAGACAAGTCAGTAATCCCAAGCCCTTTTGTGTCATGAATTAATCATGAATTGATGCTATACTGAGACATACAACATCTAATCCTCTTTGCTGCACACATTGTCAGTTTTCCTGACAATGTCCTTACATGAACTGGTGTATATCTTTGTAGTTCAGTGATGTGGAGAAATATGAAAACCTCCATTGAAGCATTTCTCCCCCCCTTGGGCGCCTATGAATAATTGCAGTCACAAAGTGGTTTAATCGTGTAATTGTATTCTTGTCTCGCGGCAGACAACTGGAATCCTATTAAAATGTGCTGTAGCTTCATTGTATGGTTATGAATTAGAAACCGATGAGGGAGTTGGTCTGTACTGTGCATTTAAATAACACTGTTAGTTACTTTAATGCTTTAATTATGCCAACTTACAAAGTGATTTAAATTTTTTGCAAGTCATCAACTAGTGCATACGTGTTTCAGGAAGACACCAAACAAGTTTTTTTTTCACTTAATGAATTGATATGTATATTATATGTTCTCACTAGGCTCCCTCGGTGGGTCCACAGTTGAGGCTTGCCAGCCATGTTCTCCGGGTCACTACTGTCACCAGACCGGGCTAGCTGAACCAAGTGGCCCTTGTGAAGAAGGCTACTACTGTCCTGAGGGACAGCGCTCTGGAAGACCACAACAACATGTCTGTTCAGTGGGACATTACTGTGAGAAGGTCAGCCATCCAGTATTAGACTTGAAGCCACTGTCAGTCATCACTGCTGAATATTTTATGTGATGTCTTTACATAAGCCGTCCTCCTCAGCTGAGGTTGTCATTCTGTCATGACAAGAGCAGGCCTATATGCTAAAGTCATTATATATTTCTGTGCTCTGTGTGCTCTTGCTGCGCTATAGGAAATAACTGCCAGGATATTTGAAACTCTAATCCATAAATGATAAATGTTGGATACTTCCTGATTACCTCATGGGAAGCCATGTTGTACAATACTAATATTAAAATAAAAATAAAAAAACTCCTTCCTCTTTTATGTAATGAATGAGTGATGATACATGTTATTCCCCAGATATAAAGTCTAATAAAATCAATTTAATGGTTGCTTCAGGGCAGTGTCAGAGAGACTGCCTGCATTCCTGGCAGCTACCAGTTCAGACAAGGCCAAGGCCACTGTGAGACATGCCCTGCTGGTTTCTATTGTCAAGATCAAGGTAAAGTTAATGGCTGGACATCTGAGGGAAGGCAAATATAATAAAACTTTAAATCATATTACACATTACTTTTCTAAGTAATGGAAATAAATTATTTGTTTTTTGTATTTTGTGTCTGTACATCAGGAATGACCCATCCACGTCCTTGTGAGAAAGGATTTTACTGTCCAAGTGGATCAGCAAATCAACATCCCTGTCCATTAGGGTCATATGGAAACATGTCGGGACTGTCTGAGGAATGGCAGTGCTCACAGTGTGACCCTGGAATGTACTGTAAGGGAACAGGTACAATGCATCAACCTTTCTGACAACCCTGTGTTTCTTGTTACCGTAGACGTACATATATATATGTATGTATGTGTATATATATATTTCTTTACATGTTGTCAAAAAGGGATATGTATTAATAAACACAACTACGTTTGAATACTCAAGCTAACACTCCAAATTATGTTTATAATGTTTGTTTCAAGGGAGGAGTCTACCCAGTGGACCGTGTGCTGCAGGGTTTGTTTGTGTTGGGGGAGCCTCTGATCCTTCACCATCAGACAATTTAACAGGATTCCCGTGTCCTCCTGGGTTTTTTTGTCCTGCGGGGACCTCTGTACCAAAACCATGCCCCAAAGGAACATACAGGTGCATGAATTACTCCTGTCTCATATCACTCATGACCAGAAACTGTAGAAAATTTGTATGACAGAAGAGGATTTCTTTAATTGTAGTGCAGTATTACAGTAGCCTATATAATGGTTATTGTATTTGACTTCTCAGATATTTATCAGTAGATCATGATCTATCCAAATGATTTTCATAGTTATTCAATGTGTGGTTACAGTGAGCAGACTGGGCTTGTGGATGATTCACAGTGTCGTAGCTGCAGTCCTGGTATGCACTGTTCAGAGTCTGGCCTCTCTGCTGTCTCTGGGCCCTGCCTGCCCGGTAAAAATATGGAATTATTGAGAATTCATAAGCATCAAGAAAATCCATCATCAACAGCCGTGTTTCTCTTGCCAGGTTTCTACTGTCTAGAGGGATCCCAGTCTGCTACTCCAATGTCCAATGTATCTGGAGGTATTTGTCCATCAGGCCACTACTGTGAAGAGGGCAGCAGCATACCCTCACCATGCCCTGCTGGCTCCTACCAGAATGAGACAGGAGGACAAAGCAAAGAAGACTGCAAATCATGTCCTCTTGGTAAACAAAGAGTGAATTACAAATCTTTTTTGTTTAGCCTCCATAAAATCTCCTTTTCTTTTGAAAATGTTCTCTATGTTTAAAAACCTTTTTCAGGCTGGTTCCAAGATTTATCAGGCCAGAAAGAGTGTAATCCGTGCCCCCCTGGTTTCCACTGCCAGTCTCTGAGTGCCAGTCCCACCAGGGGGAGCTCCACTGGAGTTTCCAATCCTCTGCCCTGCCCAGCTGGCTACACTTGTCCCAGGGAGAGCACTGACAGTCAGCCCTTACCATGCCCCAAAGGCAGCTACAGTTCCAGCCAGGGTCTCACCACCACAGGTGAAAACCGACAACACTGTAAAGAAACGGGATTCTTACATTCCTACATAACATTAAAAACTTTGGACAACACTAAAAATTCTTTTGATTGATTGTTTTCATGCATTGACATACATTGGGCAGACTGGAGCTGTCTCAGAGAAGCGCTGATTGATCTTACCAGGCAGGTTCCTTGTTTTGCTGTTGGAACTGTACTCAAACCTGTCAATCTGTGTTTTCAGGTCAGTGCTTAGTGTGCCCAGCAGGTCATTTCTGTGGATCTGAAGGTTTGGTTGAGCCTTCAGGATCATGTGCAGCTGGGTTTCTTTGTCTGAGGGGTGCCGAGGTCCCAAATCCGACTGACAACAGAACAGGATCTCTTTGTCCACCTGGGATTTTCTGTCAACAAGGCCTGAGAGCAGGTAAATTGAAATAAAGGCAGGACATCCATTTAAAAAAATCTGAATGTCAACTTCTGTATCCGTTAATGTTTCTGTTGGGCTCTGATTGATTATGTCCTCCACAAAAACATATTTTAACTTGTGTTGAAGGCGACTGCTGGCCAGGATTTTATTGTGACTGGGGCTCTACCAAAGCAGATCAGGCTCTGTGTCCAGCTGGTTTCTTTTGTCCCAGAGGAACACCAATTCCCATGCCTTGTCAACCAGGAACATTTAGTTCTGAAGCTGGCAACACACATCAAGACAACTGCACTATTTGTACCCCTGGATATTACTGTCAAGGTAACAACATGGACTCCCTGCAGTTATCTGCTACAGAAACAGCCAAATCCAGTAACTGAGAGAGAAATTATTTTCAAACACAGCAGATTAGAAGTGGAAATAGCTGTGAGCAGAGACATATTATTGCCACCATATATTGACAGGCCGCTTCGTGTTTTTGTGAAACAAATTCACTATCTGGTGGTGGTTCAAAGTCATGCCTTGATGCATATGGCTGTACTAATCGAAGTGAAGTGATTTTACAGTGTCACTTTTTAATGGTGTTTCTGTCTTCTTCTTCATAGCTGTATCTTCAAATTTTATCTGGTCTCAATACATGTCATCTGTGTTCACTTACTTTTCTTGGCATGGGTCAGTTGAAGGTAGTGTACAGCCTGTACTGTGTCCTCCTGGATACTACTGTCCTGCAGGCCAGGTTCTAGGACTGGAGTTTCCTTGTCCAGCTGGGACTGTGCAGGGCGATGTTGGAGCTTCCGGTCCTGAAGCCTGCCTTCCCTGCCCTGCTGGTATGGATAAATATTCCACACCATTGTGACCTAAATCTGTGCAGTACATTCAGTGTGTTTTGAATGCTAATCATGGTGCTGCCCTCACTGTTGCAGGAATGTTCTGCATTCAGTCTGGGCAGTCGGAACCCACAGGTCTCTGTGAGGCAGGATATTACTGTCCTGCAGGTTCAACCAGTCCAAACTCCACTGTTTATCAGGTGGTGTTCTCAGTTGCCCTTGCAATAATCCGCATGGTTCTCTATTCTATTATAGTACTAAGTATTAATGACATTAGTGTTGTTTTAACAAAAATTCTAATAAAACATGTTTTTTCTTTTCTTTGACTCTCCTCAGGGAAATTCTACTGGCAGCCATCTTTGTCCACCTGGCCACTACTGCCCGACTGGCACTGGCTCTCCACTGCCCTGCCCTGTAGGCTCTCTTTCCATCTCTCAGGGACTAAAGGGAGTTAACAAATGCTCACCGTGCCCCCCTGGACTATATTGTGACAGTCCTGCAATGGCAGAGCTCTCAGATGCACTCCCATGTCAGTCTGGGTAAACACTTGTTTCTTTTCTTTCCAGTTCCAAATTGCCCTGAACTGACCACTCATTTTATACTGAAACTATGGTCCCAACTGAAAATTCCTTCAACCTCACCATTGAAACATAGGGTTATGTTGATTGCCTTCTCTGTTTATGCCTACAGGTATGTCTGTTTGGGTGGCAGCTCCAGTCCCACTCCTTCTGATGGTTCCCATGGCTACCTCTGCCCTGCTGGCCATAGCTGTCCCTTTGGCTCAGCAAGTGAGGTACCCTGTGAACCTGGCAGTTACAGTCCTGCCCCTGGAGCAGACCAGTGTATACCCTGCCCCAAAGGAGCCACATGTTCCTCCTCAGCCACTCAGGAGCCCTCTGCCTGCCCTGCTGGTGAGGCTGCAAGTTTGAATCAAAAATAAATTGCTTTCCTTTTTATATACAGCAGTAGTCGTCAATTTGCTTTGCCTTTCTAGGTCATTTTTGTCCTGCTGGGACATCGCTGCCTCAGCCATGCCCTTTAGGAACTTTCAGCAATCAGACTGGTGCCGACTCTTTCAATGTCTGCACAGCCTGTCCATCTGGAGTTTTCTGTGGATCATATGGAGCCTCTGCACCACAAGGTGACCAGACTCTATGGTCATTTTACCCTGTCATTTTACATACTTTGTTAAATGTGTTTGTAACAGATAGCCCCAGTCCATCATATCAATCTCTGTTTTTGTCTAGGTCCATGTTTGCAAGGTTATTTCTGCCAAGGTGGAGCCACTGAGCCAACACCTCAGAGGTCTGACAACTTCCCCAGGAATGGCCCTTGTCCTGTGGGCCACTACTGTCCAGCAGGGAGCCTCTTTCCAATCCCATGTCCTCTCGGCAGTATTCGAAACACCACTGGTACATCTAGTGTTTAGTCATACTTATCATTATACCTCTATGTTGGTGGCTGGCTGCCCATGATAATATGTATGCATTAAGGAAATGCTTCTATTTTGGCACAAATGACCACAAGCACAAACTGATTGGATCTCCTGACCTAACATTTTTCACTCAAGAATTCATACAATCATGACAACACATTTTACACAAACTGTAGTTCAACTTCACTGTTTCGTCATAATGCACCGTAACTGCTACTCTTACTTTTGTTGTAGGGGGTGCATCCACAGAGAGCTGCTCTGCATGTCCCGCAGGTCATTACTGCTCCACTGAAGGCCTTTCTAACCCCAGTGGCCTCTGTGCTGCTGGGTTTTACTGCCCTTTTGACTTCTCTTCAACCAACCCATATGCCTTCCTTTGTCCCAAGGTAAGCCATATTCAAACACTTTCATTTATGTTTTCTCTGTATTCCCCCTATCCACTGTATTCCCTTCACAGTTCTGCCCTAATCGTTGTTGTTTTTCAAACATGTCTGATAGACATTTGTGCTGCATTGTTTATTATTAATGTCCTGGCAGATTCAATGCCGCCCCTCACATTCAGCTTTTTATAATTTTCATTTTTTCCAAGGGCCATTACTGTCCAGAAGGATCGGCCTTGGCCTTGCCTTGTCCCACAGGAGAGTATCAGCCAAACCCGGGTTCAGATAGCTGCATTCCCTGCCGACCTGGATTCTACTGTGAGGAGGCTATAGTGGGAGATCCATGGCCATGCCCACCACACTCATTCTGCCCTGCAGGTAACAGGAATGTTTATTTGCCTCTTTTCCAACTATGTTTTGCATCACATTATGGATCATCCAGAAGATGCCAACAGTGAAAAAAAAATAGTTTCTTGACTTTTTGTTTTATGCAGGCTAAAACTAAAATATATAGCTTCCTGATAGTTCTTGGCTTTGTGATAATAATTCAAAAATAAAATAAATTGTCCTATTTCTCTACTAATGCACTGCATGTTTATTCCAGGCACAATGGTGCCTCAGCCCTGCCCTAACGGGACTTACACTCATTCAAATCAAGGAGGACTGCAAGAAGAGAGAGAGTGTTTACCCTGCCCTCCAGGGAGGTTTTGCAGGTACAATGAATGCAGCATGGCCCTGCTGCACGCATGCAAAATACTCAGTGGACCTGTCTCACATCCAGAGAAACATACAGATGCACAGTTTAGCACAAGTACATCCTGCACACATGTACTGTCTGGACACATGCTCAAAGGCAAACATTCATCTCTACTTTGACTATGCTCACAATTAGCAGAATGCAGCAGTGAAACGTGTTCAGGAGTTACACTTCACTGATCAGCCAAATTAACAAATTAATATAACTAATAGGGTAGGTTAGACTGTTGAATTGGGTAGAAATTATATAAGTGGCATTGTGTTTATCTAGTGAAGCGTACATTTTGCATAAACATGCTTGTGTATGCAGTCAGAGTTGTGGTTTTGTGTTTTTTTTTTCAGGGCTGGTAGGATCCAGGGTGTTTGTGCTGCGGGGTATCTCTGTGTTTCTGGAGGTGCAGATTTCACTCCACAGGGACCAATGTATAATCTGACCCAGTGCCAGTGGGGTGTACAGTGTGCTGGGCCATGTCCTCCAGGTACAGTGTACCATAGTTAAAAACAAAAGAAGTAAACGTAATATTTTTTAATGTATTTACGTTCAGATTTTCAAACATTGTTATCATTCTTCCTCGCTTTAATTGTTTCCATGTTTTATTGTAAATTAATGCATTCTATGCCTTAGGTTTTTATTGTCCAGAAGGGACAGAACAAGCTCATCTGTGTCCTGCAAATACTGTCAGGAGCTCCCCTGGAGGTGCCAGCATGCAGGACTGCTTACCCTGCCCACCTCGATATTGGTGTAAACCTGGTATGAACTGGCAGTATTTTGAGTTAGAAGTGTAGACACTGTAGGGTTTTCAGTGTAAAATTGAGGAATACATTGAGGAACACCATGATGGCTGAATTTGTTTTGAGAAGTGACCAAACTGAGAAGGACATTAGTTAGTCTGGGAATCAGCCCTGTTTTTAAATTCAAGCTTTCCGTCTTGATGCTTGGGAAGAAGCATTTGCAGCCATATCATGTTGCATATGAATATTTAATATGAATCTGTAAGTTCGCGAGTCTGGGCTGATGAGGGTTAACTGGTCAGAAATACAGCCTGTAGCAAGTGCTTGATGAGCCTTGAAAGTGATCAATATAGTATTTAAATTAACTCTTTGGCTGAAATAAAGAGTGGAACAAATGTGGCATGTTTGTTTACAGGAGATCCAGTCATTTATCTGTGTCCTCCTGGTCAGTACTGTGATGGCTTGCCCGGCAGTGACTTCAGGGGTGGGACAGGACCCAGACCATGTCCTCTGTACACTTATCGAGCTTCTCCTGGAGCCCACAGCAAGGGTGACTGCCTGCCCTGCCCCCCTGGTTCACACTGTAACACCACAGGTCCGGTGAAGTGCATCTCACACAGACCAGAGATCTTTAATCAAAAACACAACATTCTAGGATAATTATTGTTCTCATTTTATTTATTTTCCATTCTGTTAGATTCTTTTTCTTCTGTATAATATAATGAAGTGCAATACACACATCAATGCTCTCCTCTCT
>JAVQJX010077243.1:0-11822 GCA_036025115.1 Ambassis agassizii
AATTGCAAATTTTACACTCATGACAGTGAATCATGAAAAAAAAATAAAATAAAGCTTCACTGCTTGAACTATAAGGTGTCAGCTAAGCGGGTCCTAAAATTATTTGTTTGTGCTGAGAAGTGTTTTTTTCTTTTCTTTTTAAGGAGCCTCTACTGTTTTTATCCATGGATGAGCCAGGTCCAGAAAAAAACAGAATCTCTGACTCTCTAACAATGTGAGGCCTATATATAAGGTCCTAGCCTCAGTTTCCTGGGATGCTTCTGGTGGACTACCTGGAAAGGGGTTGCACCCTAACAAGGGATTGCAATGCTGATCTTTTGAGAAGAGAAAATCAAGAAGATTCAGCATAGGAAAGCTAATAAAAGTGGTGATGGCTGCCATCCAGGACTGTGGATTTGGAACTCATCCGGCCCTGTTCACCTGATTTGACACCCTCAGTCCATTACCTCTTCCTAAGAGGAAGTTGCAGCTCAATTTTGTGATGATTGATGACTTTCTATATGCTGTTTTCCATAACAAAGGGTTCTGTATCCTCCATGATATCTGGATAAATAAATCTGCTAGGTTATCTGAAAACTGATTCGTCTCTACAAACGTATGGATCGCTCCTCACATGGCTGACTAAAGAACGAGATGAAAGCACTTAATAGTACCTCTTCTGTCAGCTTCACTTCACTCCCCTGCACTTGTGAAATCTGACATCACCAATTGGGTTCATGTCATGTTTTCCAACCTTGCTTTCCCTGGAATTTGGTGTGACCTATTCAAAGTAGCTTTTACGAGGAAACTTTAATCAAATACTTTATTTGCTGAACACCGCAAACGGTATCCAGTTGCTGTTAACTGGAACAGCTTTTCCCCTGCAGCATAAAGGGCTTGTAGGGAAAACAAATATTTTTGTAGTTTATCATAAAAGTGTCACTTGAATTCACTGTAATATCTATAACCAACTGCATAAATATACTCATAAACTGCATGCACAGTTCAAATAAAATGCTTAAAGTTTAAAGGTGCCTGTCATGAATATGAAGGACATTAAAATGTTTGACTGTTTTTGAAGCAAAGTTGTTAGAGGTCAAAACACAAACTCACACATAAAAGACACAATCATTTGATTTCCAATGACCTCCAAAAGAGCAAAGCATATGGTAGTATTAACCACAGTTATTACTAAAAAGAGATTCAAAGTGAAACTGCCATCATTTAAAGAGTGGTGTTGGCAGGTGGATTTGCCTCCATTGGACATGCTAACAGCCACAGTCATTATGCTAAGCTAATCAGCTGCGAGCGGCGTCGCTTAAGGTTTCGGAGACCTTACGTCTTGACAAATAAATTAAGAACAATCAAATTGTGACCAATAAGTGTGCACTGCATTGCTAATTAGCATATAGATCATGATAAAAGATTTGTGCTCACCATGGGTCCTGTTTCTCCGGGCTGCCCTGAATCTCCCTGTAGAAAAATAGAAAACAGGCAGTTATTGCAAGACCACATTAAAAAAAGACAGATTTTCTGTTTAATTGTCCACATTCCTCATTGTTGTTCATCACAGTCACAATACAGCAGTCAGGTTGCCGCATTTATCACCCTGTGCTACCCTTCACTGTCCCTCTGCTTTCAACACTCCTCTCGGTTCAGGCCTGGCACTTACATGTTCAGTTCTTTAAGTAGTAATAAAATCAGATTCTTTTGGTAAACTCTGAAAATTCTGTGACATTTGCACAATACAATTTGTCACTTTCTTCCTGGGCAGACATAAAATGAGACAAACACAACAACTATTGTAACTGCAACAGGCATGAAACAAAATTCATCAAAAACTTGGACAGCATCAGATAAACAGCACTTAATATTTTTATACTCCCCACTGTGATCTCTGCCAAGACAATAACGATCAGCTTTAGCCCTGAGAAGGTTTTACAGCTGAACATAACTGACAGGCCTTTCTCTGTTTCTTCTTTCTCTCGCAGGCAGAGTTCACATAAATTAGTGTGATGCCAGTGACAGGCATGGGGAGACATGGAAAATGTTACGATATAATGAAAAACAAACCATGTAAATGTAAATCTATACACTGAAACGTCCTCTTGGGAGTATATTTATGTTTAGCTTTAGACACGAGGGTAATGAACTGCAATGTAGCTTGTCTAGTCTTCATTAGAGAGGTTTTCATTGGAATAAACCCTCCCAGCAATCGAGCACAAACACAGCTGAGTTAATGGAAACAATACAGTGAGGTTTTAAAGGACATATCCGCAGAGTTTTTGCAGATCCAGCTTAAGAAACGTTCCTCCAATCAGTACTCACTGGTAGTCCAGGTACACCTCTGGGTCCATCCTTGCCGGTGTCCCCCGGAGGCCCTCTTGGCCCTGGAGGACCTGGCGGCCCCGGCGGTCCGGGTGGTCCTGCTTGCCCCTGATCTCCCTGTGTGGTAGAAATAAGACATTTCGGCGTCATTACGGTGTTGATATTGTTGGATCCAGTGAGACTGGAGCCACTACAGTTAAATGATAATGAAGAGAAAGTAGTGGAATGATCTCGTGGGTGGCTATGGGCTGCCTCCATTCATAACATGGAGGAGAGCTTGTATTCGAAGAACAATGAAGAAGAATGTAATGATTTATAGATGGAATATTCATCCCTTAAAGTGCATGCAACCCTAAATGGACTTAATGATTAGAATAAGGGCTGTGCATTAGACTGAAAAAAAGTCACATTTGTCAGTTTGGAGCAACTGTAATCAGTGGTAAAATACCAAAAATGTGTGGTCCATTATTAAGGGGGATTATGACAAATTCTAAGAAAATCTAACTTTCAAGGAAACTCCTTTAAGGAGTGCCAGGACAGTTATTCATTTTACCTTAATGGAAGCTTGTTTTGTTAAACAAAAAGTCCATATTTCCCTTTTAACAGTAACAGAATGAAAGTATGAAAGTGCTTGTGACAGGTTTGTCTGAAGGCTTGCATGCAAACTGGCCAAAGAGAAGTCATTCGCTGAGACTTGGCACGATGGACAGAGACAGACGAGTCAGGACACACCCACTACCTTAATGAGCCGTCGCTTTATGAGCTGCTGGTCAGCGGAAAGAAAGCCATGATTGATCTTAGGGAAGACCATCTGAGCAGGTGTGTGAAGTCAAGAGGTCGTAGGTCAGAGGTGAGAGAAGGTTGAAGAAGGATGAAGTCCCAGAAGAAGAAGCAGAAGGAGGAGGAGGAGGAGGAGCAGGAAGAAGAAGGCAAATGCAAAAAAGAAATTGTTAGAAAGGTCTATGTTCATGAACCTCAGTGCAGCACCTTCACAGACGGCTGCGGGGAGAAATCCACACTTTTCCAGCAATGAGGTGGTTTGCGTTCGGAAGTGTGGGCTTATTTTTTTGGAACTTAGGCCCATAATTACCACCTCTGGGGTGTGAGTGCGCCACAGCTGCCTCACAGTCCCCTGGAAAAATGGGAATCACTCCACCTCTGTGAAAGCGCTGACAACAACATCATTGCGCCTGCTTCTGAGTCCGACCCACGAGCTGCACACACAGAAAGCCGGTGCGGTCAACCTTCTGAGGCTGATTTCTAACCTTCGTTCTTTCAATGCATGTATTATTCTGCTTGTGTCCATTGGTATAAAGTGGCTTCTTCCAACACTAAAATGATCCTGAAGGCCAATTGAATGGATTTGTGGTCAACCATGGGTATGAGCTTTAAAAAAAACATTGTGCCACTTTGGTTTATCATTCCCCTTAAAGTTCCTTCCATTCATTTTAGCATCAATGGACACAAGCCAGACCATGCCTTGGTTTGAGGATGCTGTTATGAGGGTGTAAAAGGCCACCTGGCATGTAGCATGGAACAGAAATCTCTTGACTGAAAGACTGGTACTAGGGAGAAGAGGATCGACTTTCTGTGATTGATTAGATGGAGGGGGTTTTCCTTTGCACACTCCATCATCGTGTTTTAAGAAAAGCAGCCGACTCTGTTTCCTTTACTCCCAAACGTGTGCAGCAGAGGGGTCGGACTGAGCAGCAGAGGCAGAACCACCACCGACAAACCTTGACGGTCAGGATCTGATTGCTGTGCAAAGCAGCCAGCGTAGGGAGACCAGGCAATCCCTATAGGGACAAACAGCAGAACATGGCACAACACACGCATGACATTCAAACACATGGGTGAACAAAAACAGTTGGAGGAGGAAGAAGATAAGCATCCTACGTCTCACAAATGTTTGAAATAAGCTGTATAATATGTGGAGTACTGTGACATGTAAAAAACAAACTGTCAAACAAAAACTTTAGGGGACCAGACCTTTCAATTTAGACAAGTAAACAAGATTTTATTTTAAAGACGTCCAAGAATCTGTGTTACTGTGGCCGTCCTGTGTGGATGACCGTGTCAAAGCTAAGATATTATTCCCTCTTGTTCTCTTCCAGTTCCACAGAGATGATTATCATACAATACAGTCTGAGCTGGTAAACTAAGGAGCGGGTATTGAGTTGTATGGAACATCAAGAGATTGAGATGTTCGATGGAAATTCAATCAAATGCTTTCCAGTTCCCTTGTCGACAAACTTCATGACAGATGAGTGATTCAATCATGAAAACTGAGTAAGAGAAGAAAGCACTGGCCTTCTCCTTGTTAAAGAGAAACAATGGTTTACAGCTGCATTGCAACTTTAATCTGAATCCAGAAACACTAACATGTCGTCTGCTAGACATGGTAAACCATGATGCTTTCCTGAACCTAACCAAGTGCTATTACTGCTTAAAACAAGCAGTGACAAACGTCACAGAATAAATGTGCAGGTTTCTCACTGCCAACCAACCTGAACAAAGTAATGAGAGACACTCATCCAGACTGGCACGCTAACATAAACATGGCCTGCAATAGATCAATTCATTCCTCTATACTCTAAAATGGAGATAAAATCTGGCTCATGGTTTGGTGCCACCTCTCTGGTTTTTCAAAGATAATTCAAAAAGAATGGCTCATTAAGAATATAGTTTTCAAGGCAGCCTGTTTTTATTCAGGCCCGCAGCTGAACACAGCACTGGATACTCTTTCACTGCAGACAATGGCCACGCTGTTTGTCACTGGGATTGAAGCTATTGCTTTAGTTATTTACAACCTCAAACATCTTGAGTACAGAGAAGGAAAAATGAACACTTTAAAGAGTCCAGAGGGTGGCACATGTGACTGACTGATAGGTTGTAGGGTTATACATGGAGACTGACAACCTCGCCGAGTAAATCTGACTTAGAAACCTCTTAGCAGGAGAAGAGAGAAGGTGTGCACACTGCATTTCCCCTGCACTGGTGTCTATGTGTGAGAATGATAACAGCATGGCGCTTGACTGAAGATCCTAACCATTTACAGATTGCTTTGTTTTGTTTTGCTCCTCCAGAACGGATGTTGGTTATTTGGTGAGGAGCTCAATTGCTGTGTATTTGCCCGAAGCAAGACGAGTGCATATGTAGTAAACAGAAAGCCAGATATGAGGACAATCAGCATCAGCCGTCATAGGACACAGGCCAGATCCATCCACATCTCCTCGACCACACCAAACATCCCAAGCAACTACAGGGCTGCGGCATTTTCTGAACATCTATATGTGGAGTGGATTAACAGTTCTTCACACAGATGGCTTTAATACATTTAAGTGTGGAGTAATGCATTCATTTGAAGTCTCGGATTTGGCATCAGTCTGTTGCATCACATTTATCTTTGAGTGAAATTTATTTCAAGGCTTTTGATTTCAAAATAATTATGCAAAAAGTCAAATCCTAGAAATTACATAACCACGCTCTCTTTATTTTGGAAGAACATTGTGTCAAGATCTGGACAAACGAGGACAGGAATATTTTCCTCTGTTAACTCAGGAATCCTGAGACCTTTGCTTGACAGCTGTAGTGAGTGCCATTCCTCAAAAAAAAAAAGGACCACACACACCTCTCTTGGTGATAGTCTTGTTAATTGTATCGCACAATGGAACTCCATTGGTGGCCATTTGTTTGTCAAAAATGGCCCAATTTATTATTTGTTGCTTGGTTAACCTTTGATGTTTGGATGTGGCTTTTGACCTCTGGGGCAGACAAATGGCTGACCCTGACATGTGGGGGAACAAGCAGAGGAAGTGAAGAAATTCTGCCCGCCATGTGTCGACTCTCACACTGTCTTTAACCGCAACTGAGCCCTTGACATACCCCTCATTCACGAAATGTCTCCTATTCTAAAGCTCGATCTGTTTAGATTTGATGTAATCTGTCAGTCTGTGGTGCACGCAGGACATACTCTTGACTTGTTTACATGTACTTCCATATGGGTTTAATCAAGTCCCTGCACACAGTCAATACTGGGCATGAAATGAGTTTCATTCCCGGCCGGATAGATAGAGTGAAGGTCAGGCAGCGCTTGTCCTGTTATGCCTCCATTTATTAAGCAAATCCTTCTAATACTGTTCCACCACATTTACCTACTAATCTAATGTGCAGAGTCAATATGTTGCTCTGGAAATGTAATACCATTTAGTGGTGACCTATAGACTGCTAGTCCTTCATATGCGACTGTGACACTGTGTGCTAATTTGTACCTGCTAGGGGGAAGTTAATGAAATGCTATCTTGAAGTGGACAGTTTGTTTATTTACTCAAGAAGGCAAATAGAAACCTGGCTAGTCCCTGTTAGGACTCTTTCAGCCGCACTGCTGTTTCCAGAGTATAAATCATTTGACTGATAGAGACAGATGACTCCATTTCCTGGGTTAAAAGGGTACAAATTATGTGCAAAACCAAGAAATTCTACCCAGATAGGGAAGGTTCAAACCAGCAAGGATATTTCCTTTCTGTCCGTTTCTGCAGAGCAGCTCTTGCAAGTATTGTGATTATACAATACTTTTTATATCATTAATAATTAACCAAGTTGAAAAATGTGTTTGTAGATCCTGTGAAATTGCTGTGAACACGGATGTAATCGGAGGCGTAACGTGTGTGTAACGTTAGAAGTGTCAATTTGAGACGACTAATCAGATTACACAGAAAAGGTCATTTGTATTGACTTTCAAATCGTAAGAAACCCGGTGATTTGACGTGCGCGCCCAGCCCGGAGGAGAGCTGACATCTGAACGCCTGGGTGGGCGCCAGTGCCCAATTGGGATCAGATCAGGAGATGGCTGGTGTTCTTGTGACAAGACACACACTGTGTTCTCTTACTCTCATGTGCCCACCTCATACAAATCAATTCATAGGCATTCAAAGTGACTTTGACGCTGTTCAATCCTTGCCTTGATGAACATCAGCAGATCAGAGGAAGCGAAAGTGTATGTTTGTGTGTGTGTTTGTGTGTGCGTGTGCATGTGACCCCAGTTAATGCAGTCTACTTTAAACAAACCTGTGCAGTCTGTTTTTCAAAGACGGCCCATTTTTTAACCTTTATTTGAGAAAAATGAGAGCCACGCTAGCTGCTAAGCGGAGATGGGGTAATTCATTTAAAGAGTCTGTCAAGCACGGAAAAGCACTCACATTATCATCATTTAGAAGCTGCACTTTCATAGAAATGTCAAACTACAGAGCTGGAAATGATTAAAGTTCTGAATATGTCACATCGAGGACTGAAGTGAATCATGTGTAATTATAGAGACAGAACTGGTCGGCTTTTGATTACTGCTGAGATTGCACAGAGCTCTTCTTCTGGTGTGCAGAAGCGTTTATTCAATTTGAAGACAAGAGGTAAAAAAATAAGGTCTTTGCATCCTGAAAAGTATACCATCACATGCCTTTCCAAAGTATCTTTGCCTAGCCATTCTTCATGTAGAAATAAGCACTGCTGAAATGCTTGTTGTGTTTGGCCGCATTGGAAGAACACTATCCGAGGAATTTCATGCATCTCAAACCTTTTTACCCGCAATTCTGCTGGGGGAGACGCACACAGTCACATTCATCTGCTAATCACAAGAAGTCAGAGTAAACCACATACCCGTGGTCCCTGGTCGCCTTGATCCCCCTGCAGAAGGCAAGAGAAAGAATTTTAGTTTCAAACACACACACATACACAAGTACAGTGTTAATAAGACTCACACCAAAATCACTGGAGCATAATTCAGAACACACTGATAAAGACAAATAATACAGGAACCCTCAACTATTCGCTGTGGTTGAAAGTAAAATCACTTATGATAACATGGACTGACATGAATTGGGTATGAGAGAAAGGAGAAAGGAGAAGAGCAGTGGAGTGAGGTTTGGTAGGTTTGGTGAGGGAGGGCGGGGTATATGTTTTGTTTTTTTTTCCGAGGTTAGAGCTCTGTGGACAGAGCAGAATCCTGAAGGAGAAAACATTGGGTTTTTAACAGACCTGCATGGTGAACACTGTGGCTTTATCACATTAGAGTGAACCCCAAAAGCAAAAGTACACTTCTGTTTGAAGTAAGTGAAGGAAGACCAAATTTTGAGACAATGAATTATAACCTTAATCTGTCCAGAATGGGATAAGTGGACATCCCTAAGCCTTCTCATTCCCCTGTTGGCTGAGATACAAATGCAGACACAGCTGAGCCCAACAACTTCACACACATGGCTGGGAATTTCAGTCAAACAAACTTTAATGTAACGCCTGAGCAATTTCTAATAAAACAGCTATTGGAATTTTTGTAATTTTTCACTGGGCTGTTGTTCCAAAACTGGATTTAATGGGAAAACAGTTGTGAATGGCCAAGCTGATGCACTTTATTCATCTTGGGTGGGAAGAATGCACACAGTTGTTTTTCATTTCATTAAAGTGTAGATGAGAGGCATGAACATGTATCGAATCAACAGGATGCAGTTGTTATGGAAGTTTGGCACTCATATTAATCTGGTTTAGTAACTGTGCTCTATTTTCTATTTTACAGGGGCAATGTGAGAAACAAATCCCACTTTCATTTCATTTGTTTTTTTTTTAATATATATTGAGGTCTTACCCTGGTTGCCTCTTTCATATAAAACGTGCATAAATTCTTTATTTATTCATAGAAGGCCAGAGTCTCCTAATGGCAACTTGTTCCCATTACAAGCGAATTGAGAGGCTTTATCATCTTTGGTGTAATTCCACAGGCGTCCATTTTGTCCTGCATACTTATAAAGAGACAGTGTGGTATTATTGCAATGGTCCACTGCTGTTTCATTGAGGAGCGCTCAGCGAGGCATTACAGGGTTCCAGCTGAGGGGTTCTGGCTTTGCATCTTAAACGGCCTGTGCTCTAAATTTGTGAATGGCAGACGGGTTTAAATATTCACACAGTTTCCTCATGGTACACTAGGATAATAGACTCTGATCCTGAGAAATCATAAGTCAAACAAAAAAAAAAAAACGTAGTTCCTCAAATGGCCACTTGAGGCTTTAAGTTTTATGTTGTTGCTTCTCTATTCATAACAGCTCTATAGGCATTTTTGCATAACTTAGCCTGCATGCTAACACTGTTTACATTTATGATAGTCACCTGTAACTATGAATAGTGTTTTCATTAGCTTAGTATGCAAGACTTCTTCCACAGATCCTGCTATGCTGTGCCACCATGTTTCTACGGTGGCCTACAAGAGACCAAATATCAGAGGGTGTAAAGAGGCCTTTCAGTTTTTAATGTTAGTGTCAGTTGGATTTTTGTGGGATGGGAATGTGTGCATGGACACTAAAGAATATGCAGCTAGCTGTAAATTGCAGCCTGACCACTAAATGGCACTAAACCCCACAAACTAGTCCTTTAAAAATCAAGATAATTTTAATGCAAATGAAAGCAACAGATGCCAAATGGCACTTTTAACAAGAACAAAGACAGCATCAGACAAATCTGATTCAATATCACTGAAAGGACTCACCTTCTCGCCTTTTGGACCTGGAGGTCCCTGTAAAAGACAGAAAAGATATAGTTATAAATAGGAGCTACGAGTCAGGTCAGTTATTTCTAATCATTCTGGAGACAATCATGTCTGGAAATGTAACAAACTGTTAAAAACCAGTACACCCGTCATGTTAACCAGAAAAACAAACACCATGAAGAGAGAGAGAGAGAGAGAGAGAGAGATGGACGACACAATCAAAAAAATGAACAAACTGAGTTTTGATAAAACTGCCTTTGTGTGCTTACTGACATGTTTTGCAGTGTTTGATTAAAATCCCCTGTCACAGGCTGAGAAGCAGGGCTTAAACAAACATACTGTATAATTAAAACATAAAACAGGCCCAAATCAAGTTCATGTTTACTTAGAGGACCATATCCAGCAATCTCTAACCAAGTATTGGCAAGAATGTTGAAAAAAAGTGCCCTGAACATGAGGAACACTTCTTCTTTTTGCACAGCAGTTTCTGTGAGAGAGCTTTGCATCCAATGCGGAGGCAGCTCCTGGGTGGGCTCATGGGTGAGGTAGACGAACTGACGATGAGGTGTGCATCCGCATGCAGGAGCCAAATGAGTTTGTGTTCAAATTTTGAACAGTAAAGTTGAGCGGTGAACCAACATGTTGGGCTTGTTCTCCTCTGAGGTTGGACATTTGGAGAAAAAAAATGGTATTAGATCAGTGTCAGTGATGTGACTGACTTACCACCCGCTTGGAAGCAAAAGCTTCTGGGTCCCTACAGTAAGACTGCCAAAAGCTAATCTGTATTTCACATAAAAAGCCATCACGGATTAAAGACGAGAACAGGTCTGATTCTTCTACAACCACAAAAATGTCTTCAGGTAGATGGGAAAATCTGTTTTAGCTACACAGTAGCTGTTTTTCCAGTCTGGTCAAACATGGTCCAGAGAAAAGCACACTGACACTAATCCATAGATTGATGACATTGCTATAAGACCTGTGTTTGGATGCTGTTAGAAGCTAGAGGCTATGGACCAGTGACCCAGAATTGCAGGTTTGTAGATACAGACTTCCACTGCACTGGCACACACAGCGCAGTCTGAAGCTGAAATGTTCCAGAGGTAGTTGAGCCGCCTTCCTCAGCCAATTTCTACCACACTGCTGTGAGTGATGCAGCCAGGTTCCTGCCTGCTCACTGCCTTTGGACATTATTTCTGATGCTTAGTTAACTATCCGTAACTTTTTGTTTATGTAAAGTAGTGCAAGTGTTCCCAACTGGATCTGCACATTTGCTTTGGTCAAATGGAGGTTGTGAACCTGCATAGCGAGCATGTGCGGTCGGTGCACCGTCTCTACTGTGTTCACCAAAACGCAGCTTTAAAGGAGGTAGTCCTGCTGCTTATTTGACCAGCCATTAAGAAAAAAAAGCCACAACACACTTGTAAACACAAACTGTGCTATTATGAAAACAATGTTTCCGATTGGATGTTCCCTGCGGGGGGGAATAACAGAGGCAACATATTGGAATCAAATGTGACTTTCTACATTTCTAATGATGTGGAGGCGCTCCAGAAGGGCTAAAGAAGTTTCCTGAGTGTTCTTAAAAACGGCAGGAAATCTATACAAGCTTGCTTTGTTAGAGAGGGGAAATGGCCTTTGGACAATAGGAGGCTATTGACGGGCTGCAAACACAATGTACCAATGGGCAGCAAAACAAGAAATACATAAACAGACCTTCTATAGCTTTTTAAATAAGCCTGAAGTATGCTGGCACAAACAGTTACAAGGCTGGGCACCACAGTTTGTGTAAAAGAAATGATATTAAATCCAGACTGTTTTTATGATATGTGAAGCAAAAATAATGATCGAATCAACTGTGAACTGGGGCAGGGTCACAATCCTGCTGGAAGACAGTATGAACCAGTAGAACATTAGCCTATTTAAAGAAAACAGAGACAACAAGCCATCACAAAAAAAAAGCCCACAGAGACCCCGTTAAGAAAATAAA
>JAVQJX010077248.1:0-19309 GCA_036025115.1 Ambassis agassizii
ACAGAGACACAGAGACACACAGAGACACACAGAGACAGACAGAGACACACAGAGACACACAGACACACAGACACACAGAGACACACAGAGACACAGAGACAGACAGAGACACACAGAGACAGACAGAGACACACAGAGACAGACAGAGACACACAGAGACACACAGAGACAGACAGAGACAGACAGAGACACACAGAGACACAGAGACACACAGAGACAGACAGAGACAGACAGAGACACACAGAGACACACAGACACACACACAGAGACACACAGAGACACACAGACACAGAGACACACAGAGACACACAGAGACACAGAGACACACAGAGACACACAGAGACACAGACACAGAGACACACAGAGACACACAGACACAGAGACACACAGAGACACACACATGTTTGTCCTCCGCAGCGCCTGGTAGCCATGAACATGCCCCTTAACGCTGATGGGATGGTCACCTTCAACGCCACGCTCTTCGCTCTGGTCCGCACCGCCCTCAAGATCAAGACTGAAGGTCTGTGATCGGTCCAATGGGCGGAGCTGCCTGTAGTTCTCAGTCTGACCTGACGGTGGCAGTGTTGTGGTCTGACCTTACCCCATGTTCCCTGTTGCTAGGTAACCCTGACCAGGAGAACGAAGAGCTGAGGGCGATCATCAAGAAAATCTGGAAGAGGATGAAGCCCAAGCTTCTGGACGAAGTCATTCCTCCTCATGAGGGTATGCACTCTGTCCCCTGTCTGTCCTCTGTCTTTGTCCTGTCTGTCCTCTGTCTGTCCTCTGTCTGTGTCCTGTCTGTGTCCTGTCTGTCCTCTGTCAGTGTCCTGTCTGTGTCCTGTCTGTGCTCTGTCTGTCCTCTGTCTGTCCTCTGTCTGTCCTCTGTCTGTCCTCTGTCTGTGTCCTGTCTGTCCTCTGTCAGTGTCCTGTCTGTCCCCTGTGTGTGTCCTGTCTGTGCTCTGTCTGTCCCCTGTGTGTCCTCTGTCTGTCCCCTGTCTGTCCTCTGTCAGTGTCCTGTCTGTCCCCTGTGTGTGTCCTGTCTGTCCTCTGTCAGTGTCCTGTCTGTCCCCTGTGTGTCCTCTGTCTGTGTCCTGTCTGTCTGTCTCCTGTGTGTCTCCTGTCTGTCTGTCCCCTGTCTGTCCTCTGTCTGTGTCCTGTCTGTCCCTTGTCTGTCTGTCCCCTGTGTCTGTCCCCTGTCTGTCCTCTGTCTGTCCCCTGTCTGTTTGTCCCCTGTCTGTCCCTTGTCTGTCTGTCTCCTGTGTGTCCCTTGTCTGTGTCCTGTCTGTCCTATCAGTGCTGCAGACTGATCTGTCCTCTGTCCGCCTGCAGAGGAGGAAGTCACTGTTGGAAAGTTTTATGCCACATTCCTGATCCAGGACTACTTCAGGAAGTTCAGGAAGAGGAAGGAGAAAGGAGACCTGACCGGAGAGGACAACTCCACCAACCCGTCTGCTGTCCAGGTCTGTCTGTCCCTCCGTCTGTCTGCCTGTCCATGAGTTCTTCTCAGATGTTGTTTGATGGTTTGTTTGAGCAGCTGTGTAAAGCCGGGCTGAAGACGCTGCAGGATCTGGGTCCGGAGATGCGTCTGGCTCTGAACGAGGACCTGGAGGAGGAAGACGAAGCCATGATGGAGGACGAGGAGCTGGAGGACAGCGCTGCGTATAAGGTCCATATGATGCTCGAGTGGCAGATCAAAGGAACCGGCGTGATTCTGAAAAACTGTTTCTGCCCGCAGGCTGAAAATGGCTTCGTCCCTGAGCGAGAGCGGCGAGGCTCCATACTGACGCCTACAGGTGAACAGCAGCATTACACTGTGTGGGAAAACAAAACGCTGTCCTGCAGACACAAAGCATCAACGCTCCGTCCTCTCCTGCAGGGCCCGGAGGGGTTGTGGGTGATGGCGGCGTCTCTAACGGAGGTTTGATCCACCGCGTGGGCTCTCTCACCAAGATGGTGAACGGCAGCGAACACGATGAACATCTTCGCCGTGGAGACAGCATGAGGTCGTCTGTCAATTATCGCCACCACCGCCGCGCCTCTGCGAAGAACGGCCTGCTGGACAACAAGAGGCCGTCCTACTACAAACATGGAAGGTATGTCTCCATTACCCATCATCCTCCTCTTCAAACGTCCACCACATGCTGCTGCAGAGCAGTCAGTGTCTCAGCCAATCACATGCTGCTGTCGGCCTGCAGGCGGGACTCACGGGACAGATCGTGGAGGAACGGAGACATGGAGGGGTACGGAGAGCAGGGCTACTACAGCCGAGAGGAGGACAACGACAGCATCACGTCCAGGGACAGGTGGGGGGGCGGGTCAATACTGATCAGTATTGATCAGCATTGATCAGCTGATCATCCTCATTGTGTGTTTGCAGACATTATCCCGACGAGCCTCCTCCATTCAGAGACCACTATGATGGCCACGCCCCCTACAATAGCAGTTACTATGGAAACGGCTACAGCGAGGGCAGGAGGACCACACGCAGGCGCCTACTTCCTGCCACGCCCACAGGTGAGAGGACGCCCCAGAAGACACACCCCCCCACGCCACACTGTGACATCATCTCTGACATCATCTGTGACATCACTGCGTTTGTCTCGTCAGGTCGGAAGCCGTCGTTTAACATCCAGTGTCTGAGGCGGCAGGGCAGCAGCGACGACCTGCCCATCCCGGGGACGTACCACCCCACGTCACCGCCGCGCTGCGCACACACACAGGTGAGACACACACACACAGACACACACTCCTCTTCAGTGCGGTTAACTCTTCCTCTTCCTGCAGCAGACGTTCAACAGTTACGAGTCCCGCCGCTCTTCTGGCCGCTCCTCAGCAGCGTCCTCTGCTTCATGGGCTAACCCTTGTCCTCGCCGCGGCCGCCTCCTCTATGCTCCTCTCATCCTAGTAGAGGAGGAAGGCAGCCCCCCCTGGGGTGGAGGAGGCGGGCCTGGGGGTGAGGGGAAGAAGGAAGGTGAGGAAATCACTCTTTTAATGTGAAACACAGACAGGAAGTGCTAGCATCGAGCTAACACGGAGCATAACTCTGCTGCCCCCTCTCAGGCGTCAGTGTGACGGCTGCAGCACCCAGACCGGCCTGGTATGGTGGCCCTGCAGGGACATCAGGTAGGGACAGACCCATGTTTACACACACACACACACACACACACACACACACACACACACACACACACACACACACACACACTTCATGTGTCATGTGGCTGTGTTGCAGCTCCGCCCCCGTACCGTGCCTACACCACCCTCAGAGTCCCCTCTCAGCTTGGCGCTCAGTTCTCAGAGAAACGTGGATCAGCTGACAGTCTGGTGGAGGCGGTGAGAGAAAGGCTCCCTCATCCTGACCGTTTCCATGGATACGGCCGGTGCAGCTTCATCCTGCTTCTGTTCTCGTCTCCCTGCAGGTCCTGATCTCAGAGGGTCTGGGTCTGTACGCTCGGGATCCAAAGTTTGTGGCGTTTGCAAAGAGGGAGATCGCAGACGCGTGTCACATGACGGTGGACGAGATGGAGTCGGCCGCCAGCGACCTGCTCGGCTCGGGGAGCCACAGCTTCCTCAGCAACGTCCCCGCCGACCCGGCCGCGCTCTACAGCGACGAGGAGCCGATCAGGACGGGCCGTGAAGAGGACGAGCTAGCAGACGAAATGACCTGCGTGACATCGTTCTGAGGCTCTGGACCAATCAGGATGCATGGCACCTGTGATTGACAGGAGTGATTGGTTGGCTGCCAGCAGTGTGTGACCGAGATGCCACGTTGTCATGGAGATCACACTGCGACCACACAGATCAGACTTTACCCACAATGCATTTCTGCTGCTGAGTTTGAGTGGAGAGTTTTACTGTAGCTAATGCTAACACTTAGCAGCAGCTAGCAGCTCAGCTTGCTTGATGAAGATGTTAGCCTAGCTTCATAACAAGTTTTAGTAACTTTGAATCATAGCTATGCTAAGCTAAGGATTAGCATGAGGGCAGAACATCAGTGAAGTGAACGAGGATATTGTCAGGCTATTAGCTTAGCAGAGCTCAGATACCAGTGAGCCATTGGTTAGCGATAGCTTAGCTAAACAAAAGGTAGCTAGAAGCTAGTTTAGCTATGTCAAAAAATGGTCTGATGCTAACAAAGCTAACAATGAGCAGGCACAACGAGCTGCTCTGAGGTCTGTTTGATTCCAACACACACACACACACACACACACAGTGCTCATCATGCAGCTGGTTTGTGTACATATTTCCTCGTGCAGTTTTAAAGTTTTATAAACAGATTGACAGACGGAGCAGCAGAACGAGTCCCGTCCTGATCACTGACGTTCTCCACTTTTTTATTTGCCGGAGGACCTGACTCTGTTCACTTTTATTATCTCAGTATTTTGTATTGATTTTATTGGTGTTTCTGTCTCGTCTGAACGTTTTCAGCACCGAATCCTGTTTTTGCCTAAAACAACCAACAGAGCCGCCGGCCGAACCTCCTTTACCTCAAATAAAGTCAGCCTGCCGCCTCTCCGCCGCGTCTGTTGTTCTTATTCTCACAGTGAACAGTGAACACATCGCGCTGCTCTCAGCTGACACGCTGCTGTGCACTTCCTGATGGCAGGTGATTCTGAGCACACTGATTACCTGGATAATGATCAGGACTCCTGTCAGCTTCACCTGTGTGACTCTTCTGCCCCCTGCTGGTGAAAACACACACACAGATGGGGTGAGCAGTGTTATTTAATAATAGATGCATGAAAGCATGCAGAGATGTAATTTAGAGGCCAAGACTCACATTCAAACACAGATGAACACGCAGGCCTCCCCGAGCTCCTCCTCCTCTTCCTCCTCTGAGCCCCTCAGCTTCATCAGCTCTGAAACATGAACATATAATTAAACCAGTCACTGTACCAACATGCGACACCCTGAATAAACATCAGATGGACACGCCCTCTCAGACATCATACGGGTGCGTTTTATTTAAGATAAGAGTGAAGCAGCGCATCTGTAAAGGGGAGGAGTCAGAGACACAGACCCAGTTACCATGGTAACAGACTCTGAGCGTGAGGTACTGCAGTGCTGCAAAAACACGGACGACTGTTGTTATTTTTGTGTTGTTGTTATTTTATGATGTTGTTGTTTGTGTTGTTGTTTTGTTTTTGTGATGTTGTTTTAGCTGTTATTGGGTTGTGATGGTGGATGTTGTTTTGGTTGTTCTTGTTGTTTGTGTTGTTGTTGTTGTTTTGGTTGTTTGTGATGTTTTCTTTTTGTGTTGTTGTTTTGGTTGTTTGTGTTGTTATTGTTTTTGGTTGTTCTTGTTTGTGTTGTTGTTGTTGTTTTGGTTGTTTGTGGTGTTGTTGTTTGTGTTGTTGTTTTGTTTTTGTGATGTTGTTTTAGTTATTATTGTGTTGTGATGGTGGATGTTGTTGTTTGTGTTGTTGTTGTTTTGGTTGTTTGTGATGTTGTTTTGTTTTTGTGTTGTTGTTGTTTGTGTTGTTCTTGTTGTTTGTGTTGTTGTCTTGGTTGTTTGTGATGTTTTGTTTTTATGTTGTTGTTTGTGTTGTTTTGTTTTTGTGATGTTGTTTTAGTTGTTATTGTGTTGTGATGGTGGATGTTGTTGTTGTTTGTGTTGTTGTTGTTTTGGTTGTTGTCATACTTTTTTTTAACTTGCAGACGTCAGGTCACCTGATATGTCAAATCACGTCATCATCACCCCTACTGCGTCATTTCCGGTTTAGTCCTAACTGTGAAATATTTTTTTATTGATTATGATTTGGTGACGTCACCAGCGGCACATCGATCTTCCTCCATTGTTGCTGCTTCAGAGTAAATAGAAATAAATAACCGCCTCCCTGTCCTCCCTCCTCCCCCTCCTCACTCCCCCTCCTCCTCCTCCTCCCCCTCGCTCCATCTCCTCTCCTCTCGACAGGCGGCATGATGGACGTCGTAAATCAGGTACAAATTCTCCGTTTTCCCTCTTTTATCTCACGTTCTCTCGGTTCGGGTCTCGGGCCGTGTCGGTGTCGGTGTCGCGGCTCCATGAGGTTCGGTCTGTTGGCTGTTTGTCTCCCGGTGAAGCATCCCTGTGTCGGCCGCATCCGGCGGCAGGAGGCGGCGGAAGGCGCTCCGGGATGAGACAGTTTCTTTAATCACGGACCGAACCGAGCCAGAATCCACCCGACAGACCAGAACGTTCACGCTGCCCGCTGTGCGCGCGCAATGAGTCAGGATAAAAATTAAAACATGAACAGACATGAAAATGAATTTTAGATTCATCACCGCGGAGTGTGTGTGTGTGTGTGTGTGTGTGTGTGTGTGTGGTTGTAAAATGGCAGCCGCAGGAAGAGGCTGAGAGCCGAGCTGCTGATTATTTTGATTAATTGATCATGTTATGGGTTAGAATCAGAGTATTGATCGATGCGTCTGATGGGACCTTTAACATTCTGCATGTTTGATCTGCTTAATGGATTACTGATGGTTTGTTTGAGTGCAGCAGCTTCTATCAAACCTCCACCTTCACACAGCAGCTCTGTGTGTGTGTGTGTAACACCTGCTGTGTGTGTGTGTGTGTGTGTGTGTGTGTGTGTGTGTGTGTGTGTGTGTGTGTGTGTGTGTGTGTGTGTGTGCAGCTGGTGGCACAGGGTCAGTTCCGGGTGCTGAAGGTTCCTCTGGGCTTCATCAAGGTCCTACAGTGGGTGAGTTCAGCAGCAACACAAACAAACAAACAAACAAACAAACACAACAGCACCAACAATACGACACTTCACACATTAGAAATGAAGTGATGTTGTTACGCCCTCCTGAAGGGGGCGCCGTGCACAGAGAGCGGCTGCAGCAGGAAGCAGGAAGTGAGCCTCCGCACAGAGCCAGCTGGACGTCCACAGCTCTGTCTCTGAGACACGTCTCTGTGAGGACAGACATCAGAGCAGGACGGAGCAGCCTGCAGAGACTCACACAGACACACACCAACAGACTCACTGCTCCACCTGCTGGATCACTGTGGGGTTAACCATTACTTCATCACAAGGGGGCGCTGTGGTGGACTGACTGCTGCTGAGACAAAAAGTGGATCATTACATGTGATTGCATTAAATTTGACTCCGCCCACCAGGCTGGCATCAGACAGAAACAACAGGAAGTGATGCACACACACACACACACACACACCGTGTGAGCAGATGGTCACACCAACAGCCTGATGTCCGATCCCTACTGTGCACGTGTGCGGTTCTGAGTCGACTCGTCTGATTGGCTGCTCAGCCTCTCGTGATGTCACCTGACTTACCTGTGATTGGTTGTAGTTCACCTTTTATTCTCCGCCCTCAGTTCTTCGCCATCTTCGCCTTCTCCACCTGTGGCAGTTACTCCGGGATGTTCCGGATCTCAGTGGAGTGTAAGAACCGGTCGGACAGCGACCTGGCCATCGACGTGGAGTTTGAGTATCCGTTCAGGTGTGTTCCCCTCTGAGCACGCTCAGCTGTCAGAACACGCCCCATCATCCGATGTTTTTGACCCCGACTCTCTCAGACTCCACCAGGTCTACTTCGACGCCCCTAAGTGTAACGAAGGGAACCGGGACCGTTTATTCCTGGTGGGTGACTACTCTTCCTCGGCGGAGTTCTTCGTCACTATCGGTGTCTTTGCCTTCCTTTACTCCACGGCGGCTCTCAGCATCTACATTTTCTTCTTTGAGAAGTACAAGGAGAACAACAAGGGCCCGCTGATCGTAAGTCCTCCGCCCGCCCGCCTGCGCGGTGACCTTTGGGAGTCTCTCTCTCACTCTGTTTTGACCTCGTTTCAGGACCTGGGCGTGACCGGCGTGTTCGCCTTCATGTGGCTGGTGAGCTCGGCGGCCTGGGCCAAAGGCCTGTCTGATGTGAAGACGGCGACTGACCCGGACAAAGTCATCACCATGATTTCTGCCTGTGAGTCTGAGGGGAACCGCTGCCGTGAGGTCCATGACCCGGTGATGTCGGGACTGAACACATCTGTGGTAAGACTGCGGGCCGACTGTGAGTCTCTGTTTCGCTTTGTTTCGTGTCTGAGCGCGTCCTCGTCTCCTCCGGCAGGCGTTCGGCTTCATTAACCTGGTCCTGTGGGCGGGGAACCTCTGGTTCGTCTTTAAAGAGACGGGCATCATCGCACCCTTCATGCGGGCTCCGCCTCCTCAGGACAAACCTGCTGCAGCGGACGCCTACGGCCAGCAGGGGGCGTACGAACAAGATCCCTACGCCGGCAACCAGGGAGGCTACCAACCTGACTACAGCCAGCAGGGATACAACCAGGTGACAGACGGAGCGCTCGTTATGTTTAACTTGTGTCCAAATCCTCTGATCAATGAGCCAATCGATAAACAAACAATCAATAAGTAATAAAGTGAAGGTTGTTTCTGGGCCTCCTCCAGGATGCAGAGTACGGTCAGGGATACGGCCAGAAGGGGGCGCCTACCTCCTTCTCCAATCAGATGTGAGCTGACAGGAAGTAGGTGAGTCCATTTCAGAGCTGATGACTTTTTATTGGCTGATAAAAATCATTGATTAACGGTGATCACTTCTTCACAGGAGGTGCCGGAGTGAACCGTGGCTCGCTTGCTGCCTGCCCACAAAGCTCCTGTCTGTCTGCTGGGTGGGTGGGGGGGTCGGTGTGGGGGGGTTAGATGTTCACTATGATGAGTCCATGTGTTAAAAAAGGTAAACCGCCGCTTGAACTAAAACCAACGTCTGTGCAGAGAATGTATGTTTGTGTTGTATAGATATCACCTAGAACCTGTCTGCTCTATATGCCCCGCCCCCTGCATCAACAAACCAGGCCCGCACCGCCCAATCACGCCCCGGCTGCATGTGAACACCCACACAGGAAGTGATGTCATCCTGGACGTGCAGCGAAGCGGCGGCGCCGGCTGGAACCTGCATCCAAAATGGCTCCTTGTCATCCACAGTTAGCTCAGTGAGGCGTCCGTCTGAACAGTAAACATTAATGTCCACATAATGTTTAATATCACAGGTAAACAGCAGAGAAGACTTAGCACCGCCGCTGTTAGCACCGCCGCTGTTAGCACCGCCGCGGTTAGCACCGCCGCGGTTAGCACCGCCGCTGTTAGCACCGTCGCTGTTAGCACCGCCGCTGTTAGCACCGCCGCGGTTAGCATCGCCGCTGTTAGCATGGCCGCTGTTAGCATGCTGTGCTGGTTTGTTTACAGATGAACGTTGTAGCTGATTACATGAATCGGCTGCAGATGTTCACAGAGGGGTGGAAGCTACTGTTAGCTAATGTTAGCTAATGTTAGCTCAGTTCGGTTCTCCTTTTCACAAGGTGCCTAAAAATGTTTAAAAGCTGAAGGAGAACACGCACCAACCGAACTGAGCGACTCTTCCTGCAGGCTCTGTGGTTAGTTGTGTTAGCTGGTTAGCCGGCTTAGCTAGGTTTGAGCATTTCACTTGCTGAACATAAAGCGCTAATGTGCTAGCAGCTAACACTTCTGAAGAAAATGGAGAACATATACTTCCTGTATGCAAGTCTCCAGACGGACGTCTCCGTCCTCGTCTTCTCTCCGTGTGTCTCGGCCTTTCTGGACAGACCTGGTTCTGAAAAACAGAAAGGTTGATTTTCCTCTGGTTTGGTTTTTGAGCGTCTTCTTCGCATGGTGGCGTATTCCTACTCATGTTAAGTAACTGATGGACAGTGTGCTTCCACTTCCTGTTTCCTGTACAGGTGTGTGAGTCTTGCTTTCTGTTTCTCCTTCCTCCTCCTCCTCCTCTCTCTCTTTCTGTTCTTCTTCGTGACTCGGCCTCTGTGATGTAACTTCAAATGTGATGATATGCTACTCTTTATCAGTAACCATGGCGACAGTGTTGACAGTGATGATGATAATGACCTGTGTGTGACTTGTTGCTATGGAGACGCCCCCTTCTCTCCCTGCTGTGTTAATTCAATGGAAAGTTTCAATAAACAATAAACTCAGATGACTGTTGTGTGTCTGTAAACACGGAGATCACATGAAGATCTCCTCTTCCTCCTCTTCCTCTGTTTCCCTTGCTGCTCTGCTTAGCTCCTTCCTTCCTGACTCATCGCTCCTCCTCTTACTCTTCCTCCTCCTCCTCTTCCTCTGTCTCCCTTCCTGCTCTGCTTAGCTCCTCCCCTCCTGACTCATCGCTCCTCCTCTTCCTCCTCCTCCCTGGTATCAGAGGGTCTGCAGGCAGCCTCAGTGTGTGTCTGTGTGTGTCGCTCTGGAGGATGGCGTCTCTCAGCCTCCTGCTGCTCAGCGCCGCTCTGATCCACACCGCCCAGGTAAGCTCGAAGCCTCGTCCGCTACACAAACGGTGTGTGTGTCGTGTGTGTAAATGTGTCGTCACAGAATCTGCTGCAGACGTTTGTCACCGCTTACATCACACACACACACACACACACACAGATGTATGTGATGTGTTTCCAGTTTGATTTTTTTTTTCCAGTCGATGACAAACAGGAAGCAGAAGCTGTGTGTGTGTGTGTGTGTCTTCAAACCCTGAGAGGTTTATTGTCCCCATAAAGATAGCAGTGCAAACACTAATGTGTGTGTGGGCAGCGGCTGAGGAACATTTCATTTCAGCTGCTGTCGCCATGGTGACAGGAGACAGTAACCCGCAGCAACAGCACAGCTCTGCAGTGTGTGTGTTCCTGTACAGCTGCCTTTGAGAGGACCTGTTTTCTTGTTTAACCTGTGAAGTGAGGACATTTTGGTCGTTTCTATTTGAAGATTGAGTTTCTATTTAAAACAGGTTTATGTGTGTGTGAGGGGACCTGACCTGCATCATGTGATGAACGGACCAGACGTTACATAAAACACACACTGCAGCAGTGCATGCTGGGACATCTGCTGAACTGTGTTTTCACAGAGTGAAGCTGCCGGTGTTTGTCTCTGTAAACAAACATGGCCGACAGACTCAGAGGAGCGTGCAGCAGAGCGATGTCTCCCGGAGGACTCGTTAGCTCCTCCTCTGCATCGCTCAGGTTGGCGGACAGAAAGTCATCACCATGAATCAGTTCGCTCTGACTGAACCTCATCAGCTGATCAAACCTAATCAATCATCAGCCGAGCTGGACGCCCAATCCGTCTCTCAGCCAGCCTCGACAGCAAACTGTCTGCTTTGTGGCTGCTCAGAGTGCTGAGTCAGGGTGAAGTTCAGCTCGTTGATCACTGTTTGATATGAACCTGATCGGCTTAAAGCTGCAGAACGCTGATCAATATTCCTCTGAGAAACTGAAACTGTGAAGCATCATTAGTCCTCACACACACACAGTGTTCTGTCTTAATGGCTTCATTTGCTCTCTCCTCAGTCTCTTCCTGCAGCTCGAGCAGGGGGGCGTGGCCTGGCCTTGTCAGGAGGCGGAGTCAGACGCCAGCGCCGTGACCTCCACAATATGCTGCCTTATGAGGAACAGATGATGTCATATCCTGTCGTGCAGAGAGGAGGGGGGCTTGATGACCTGTATTACCCATCAGATGACTGGAGGGGGCGGGGCTTGGACCAAGCCCTGCAGCGATTGGTGGAGCGCGACCAAAGGAGGGAGCTGGAGGAGGAGCAGCGTGCAGGTGGGAGCTGCTGGCTGTCATCATCGATCGTTAGTAGATGATTAATCTTAATGAACCAATCACACTCGTCCAATCACACAGGCTACCTGGCGGCTCTGCTCCGCCTGCTCAGCGAGGCAGAGCGCGCCGGACTGGTTGGCCCAGGTGATGTGGAAGTGGTTGAAGAAGAGGAGGATGAAGAGGACGATCTGGGGCCCCCGGAGGACTTCCAGAGCCCGGCTCCGGCCGACTATGACGAGACAGGACGGGGCATGAGCATGGGGAGGCCGGCGGGCGCCTGGTGGGGTCTGGTGGAGCCGCGGCTGGCTCAGAGTCTGCTGGACAGGTGAGCGTTTCAGGTGAGTGTTCAGGCGTCTTTGCTCTGGTGATCACAGTGTCCGTCTGTGCCGTCAGGATGGAGCCCCGCCTCGCTCAGAGTCTGCTGGAGAGAGCCAGGCAGGAGAGACTCCAACAGGCCGGGAGGGTCCCATCAGGCCTCAGAGACCAGGACAGCCTCAGGTGAAGGTCCATCAATCATTGATTAGTTATCAATCAGCTGACTCTTTGTCTAAACATGCGTCTCCTCCACAGTCGACTGGTTGCTAGGATACTGTCCAGCATGGGCCCTAACGACGCCCCGCTGGCCTCCTCTGGGCGCAGAGCGAGGAGAGACCTGTCAGTCACCGTGTCTGAACCTTCAAGCCCCGCCCACAGGAGAAGCCGCCGTTCTCTTGATGGTGTGGCTCCACCCTCACCTAGCAACGAACCACCACTGCTCAGGGTGAAGAGGCTGGAGGAGGAGGAGCAGGAGGAAAAACCCCAAGCTGCGGGGCTGCAGAGGATGAAACGCATCGATACCATGGCAACCGCCAACATGGAAGGACTGAGTCATGGTCGTAAGCGCCAGAAGAGAGCCTTGCTGAACTACGACCCCCAAGTACTAATCGATCAGATTCTGCAGTACATCAGGGAGTAAGAGGAGGAGGAAGCATCATGTCCAACCTGTCTTCAATTTGGTATCTTTAAACACTGCATTACCCATGAGCCTCAGCAGGCGAACACCTCTGTGTCTGCTTAAACATCTGAATCTCCTGCAGCAAAGCCCTCTGGGAGTTCTAGTCAGCTCCTCCCATAAAACAGCTTTTTCTTGAAACCAGCTTCAGTCCACCAGATGGTTGCCATAGCGACGCCATCAGCTCTGTGATTGGTCGGCTCTGGTTGTGTTCTTGTGCGCTCGGCTTTCTGTCACGTGACGACTCGTCTGTCTGTGGTGAAACTTTGATTTCTGTCTGAAATAAAATCAGTACCCTGGAATTGTGGCGCCCCCTGTCTGTGTCTGCTGCTCACGCTGTGAGGCTTTACTTCCTGTATCCGCACAGTCAGAAGTTAATGTGATATTATTGTATGTTTATTAATAAACACTGTTTTAGTCATAAGAAGCTCATGTGACAGAAGGTCTCTGATTGGATGTTACGTCTTCATCCACCTTATGAACCCTGAGGAAAAGCTAACGAGCTAGCTGAACGAAGATGCTGAATATCTCTCAATATTAGTTCGAGCTAAGCTAGCTATGCTAAACTGAATCCACTCACAGCTTTAAAGTCACAATAAGACGGTCAGGAGACAACAACGAACCAGAAAACAGGAACGTTTTTAAGTTTTTATTTTTCCTAAAAGTCAAAGGTCATGCTGACACACACACACACACATCCTCATGTCTTGTCTCTGTTTTTACACTGCGAGGCTAATGCTAACCTGACCCAGAATCTGAGGCTAACTCTCCCTAAGCCAGTGTCAGCTAACTTCAAAGAGGTGAAAAGCTCCTTAAACAGGCTGATCATTTGGAAAAGGTTCGACACGATGCTGTCATTGATTATTCAGCTGCCACAACATGTGAACAAATGTTTAACGTTATCAATATCATGCTAATGTTTTCCAGCGTTTCTGCTAGCTGTTAGCATACAGTGTTAGCATACTGCCTGCCTTACTGACAGTCAGAATGAAGCTTCGTACACAGACAGGTCACTTTCATGGTTAAAACACATGCTAACATCAGAACACTGAGCTAACTGAAAGCTAACAAATGCTAATTCTAAGTTAACTGGACAGAGGTATGTCTGACCTCTGACCTCTGCAGACATCACAGAAACCACACGTCTGTCTGCCGTCTTCTGTCCGGTGATGAAGAGCGATGAAGAGGAGGACCGTCGGACATCCCGCAGGTGGAGCCGAGAGGTGAAGGTCTGGGGGGGGACAGGCGGACTGGCCTGCTGTCTCATGGCGTCATCAGCAGACCTGTGGTCACTGCACACAAACAGCCTCAGTGTGAAACGGCAACACGGGTAACCTGCACCCAGACTCCGCCCACTCACCGTCCTGAGCGTCCGGTGGCAGCAGCGCGTCCTGTCTGTTGGCGAGGACAAAGGCCAGCGTCGCCAAGATGGCGTAATCCAGAACCCCCAGGATGGCCAGGATGTAGGCCCAGTGGACCGAGCAGTGACCGGGAGAGAAGCTGCCCACCTGGAGGCAGTACCAATCAATCAATCAATCAATACTCATCAATATCATTTATGAATAAAACAGGTTCTCACTCACCGAGTCTCCACACAGAGTCCTCATCTCTGGACTCTCCCACGAGTCCGGGAACAAGAGACAAGCCAGCGCCAGACAGAAACCTGCAGACAGCAAGCCCCGCCCCCTTTTACTGAGAGACAACACTGTCCTCTACAGGCAGAGACAGGAACCACAGACACACTGTCCTCTACAGGCAGAGACAGGAACCACAGACACACTGTGACTAACCTGCTGTCAGCTGCAGCCAGGCACAGATCTTGTAGACGGTTGCAGCGCTGCAGAACCTGAAGAGACAGAGACAGAGGACACTGGTCCACACCGACCACAGGGACACTCCCACCAACACGGCAACTGACTGGAAAGACGGCAGCGGAGACAGACTGGACAGACCGCCACGGCAGTCCGGGACCGGCCAGTCCGTCTCCATGCACACCTGCCGGCGCAAACAGAGACATGCACACGTCAACATGTTTCACTGAAGCGCCACCTGCTGGAGGACCAATCAGCGGCGAGCCCCACCTCAAACAGCCCCATGGTGCCGGCGGGCAGGGCCGCGCCCCCCCGCTGCGGCGCGTCCGCGGTGCCGATCCAGGACGGCTGCACCAGGATGACCACCTGGATGACGGCGAAGCAGAGCGTGCACACGGCCCAGAGCGCGCCGACGGCCCGCGCGCTGCGCACGAACTCCGTTTGATAGAGACGAGAGAGGTCAGCGAGGGCGGGAGAGCCTGACATCACTGAGAGAGAGACAGCATATCGATCACATGCCAATAACCGATCATCTGATCACGTAAACGTTCAAAAGGTGGCAGGTATCAGTCACATGAAGACCGGACAATCAATAATCGATAATCTGGATCTGACATGTGATGACTTCCTGTCTGCAGCGAGATAATACAAACAGCTGCAGCGGACTGACAGCCAATCAGCGGCAGATCAATCACACTGACGTCACATCAGCGGCAGATCAATCACATCAATCACACTGACGTCACATCAGCGGCGCCGTGATTTACCGACTGAACGAGCCGCGCGCGTACGGAGGACAAACCTGCGGCAGGAGCTGCACCTGTCCGGCGTCTGTCTGCGGGGGGGGGCGGCTGTGAGACCCGGATGTGGGGCGATATGAAAAATGATGATCAATACAGCACACAGGTGGAGGTCTGCAGGACAAACGGGGACCCGTGGAAAACCTGCAGGAGGAAGGAGGAGCTGCAGTACTGCACTACATTACCCAGCATGCACTGCACCCTGCGCTTTGCAGAGTCTCGGAGGATGGGAGGTGGAGACAGAAGAGTTTTATTGAAACCTCAGATGGATATTGATCCGTCTGATCAGACGATCATTTACAAACATATTGCACCTCTGTATCAATGATCAATCAAAGTCACTGAAAGTGATCAGAACCTTTCAACACACACATTTTAACTGAATCTTTTCTTTTTGGGTTTTCTTCTGTTGACTCATTAAAAGAACATTACAAATATTATTAAACTCAAAATGCACCAAAACCCACAGATTTCAAAATAAAAGCACCTGCTGGTGAACATGAAGATGAACTGCAGTTAAAAAAATATAAAAACACTTTTTTTTGCTTGTGGGTTCTTTCGGCAGCTGTGGGAAGTTGCCCCACAATGCACTGCTGCTGCTGGTATCCATGGCAACGGACCAGGTGGGTCCAGACACGCCTCCCCGCTCAGCTCCACGGAGGGATCTCCTCGCCAAACTTGGCACAGTGAGCCGCGTTTTTAGCTTCAAACAGAACCTAAACAATAAAACGTGTGTTAGTCATCAGTGACATCACATGGTTCCTGACCTGTGATTGGTCAGAAATACTCAGCCGTGTCACCTGGTTATGCACGTAGGCCTCACACACGTAGCACCAAGCGGAGAGATCGGCGAAGCTCAGAACCAGCGGGTGCTCCGACACGGCACCGTGAGTCACCATGTGTTCGTTAATGTAGCGACCGCAGAACACCTGAGCAGGAGACAAGCACAGGTGAGACATCACATGACTGCCCGTGAGCGTGTGAGGGACAGGTGAGACAGAGGACCTGGTAGCAGGTGAGGCAGATCCAGTTCTCAGCTTCTGAACCGCAGTCCTGACAAGGCAGGAAAACGTCAATACCTGTAGGTGGGAGGGGCTTAACTGCGTCCAGGTGAGGACACCAGGACAGCGGGTCGACCACATACAAGGTGGACTGCAGAGAGACAGAGAGACAGGTTAGATATCAAGACGTCTTCGTCCTCTCTCTTGAATTGAAGAGATACTGATATTTTCTGACTCCGCCCATCTCAGCTCCACTCATCAGCTCCAGGCACGTCTGAGGCTTCGAATACCCGCACGCCCCTTCTGCCTGTGGCTCCGCCCCCCCTCCAGCTTCAGCCCCACTGGCTAATGGCTCAGGTGTTGCCGGGGCGAGAGTCTGCAATCAGATGACGAGATCCTGTGAATCAAGGCGTCCTCACTTTAAAACACACCGTCCTGCTGACTCACCTGAGGCCGCGTGCCCTCTGATTGGCCGAGCTTGGCCCCCTTCAGCTCATCCTCACAGGCGGCCCTCTCTGGGCTCAGGTGGACCTTTGGCCTGGCCCCTCCCACAGGGGTGGATGTTGCGGGGGTGTCATGGACGAAGGTTTGACTGATGTCCAAACCAGCCAATCCCTGAGTGAGCTGGTCCAGGCTGCTGTCCGCCTGATTGGACGACACCGAGGATCAGGAGGAGCCACAGAGATGGGGCTGGTTGTGTTTACTGTGTTACCTTGGAGACCTCGGGTCTTGCGGGGGACGGCTGCGGTGTGTCACTCTGACCTGACTTCCTCCCTTTTCCTTTAGAACTACGTTTCCCACGATGCTTCGGGGAAGGAATCGCAGCCCGGACTGACTCTGGAACTGACAGGAAGTGATGTCACAAAGAACAGAACCAGCACAGGACCAATAAAGACGTCCTTACTGTGTATCCGCAGCGACCTCCAGTAGGGCGCGTGCTGTCGGATCACCTCGTTGATGGTTGCCACGGCGCTGTGATGGGGTGGAGGGAGGGGCACCACGAGGGATGGAGGAGGGTCTCCTAGCAACACACTAGTGCACATGGCCATGGAGTCGGAGATGGACGTCAGATTATATCCTCCCTGAAGAGACGCACACGCTTCAGTTCACCTCAGTCCACCTACGTTCACATCAGCGCAGCTTCCCGACACTCACCTCCAAGATGAGCAGGACACGCCCCCCAGCCAGCGACATGAGCATGTGTGTGAGGTGGGCGTATCCTTCTGGGGTGACATGGTATCCGCCCAGCGGATCCCCCCGAGCAGCATCGAACCCAGCCGACACCAGAACCAGCCCGGGGTTAAACTGCAGAACAGACGAGCAGACGGAGAGAAACCAAAGTGCTCCAGCTCGCGCTGCAGGCGGAGGCTCGAGGCGTCTCCGCTCCTCAGCAGCTTCAGCAGTTTGTGCAGGAGCTCCTTTAACACAGAAACCTGTTTCCTCACAAACTGACTGACGAAGCTGCTGGAGGAGCAGAGACGTCCTCATGTCCACACGCCTCGAGCTTCAGCCGTCCTGATGCTCCACATGACGTATCTGCCTGATCTGCTCACCTCTGTAGCGATCGGCATCACAATGCGTTGAAAAGCAGCGATGTAGTCGGAATCGCCCATCCGGCCTCCGCTCCACGCCACGTTGACATTAAAGCCCGCCCCCTTGGCCACACCCACCCTGTCAGGGGCGCCATCCTCAGAGGATGGGAAGAACAGCCCGTTGTCATAGCGATGGAGGGAGATGTAGAGGACGCTAGGACAAAGAGACAAAGACTTCCGTGTTACCTGCGTCCTGACCGCCTGCTCTCTCCTTCTGCTCACCTGTCGTCATCCTCAAACATGTGCTGTGTCCCGTTGCCATGGTGAACATCCCAGTCCAGGATCAAGACCCGCAGCGGGGGGTTAGGGAGGGTCTTCTGGGCGTGGCGTGCGGCAAGTGCTGCTGTGTTGAAGAAGCAGAATCCGCAGGGAGCGTCTCTCTCAGCGTGATGCCCGGGAGGCCGCACGATGGCCACGCCGTTAGCCACCTGCAGAGGACACCTGATCAGCTGTTTGCCGCTGTTAGCCTGTTAGCCGCTATCAGCCCGATGCTGCCGCGCCTCTGACCTGTCCGCAGAGGATCTGCTCCACGGCGTTGAAGCAGCTTCCTGCAGCCAGCTGGGCGCACTGGAAGCTCTGGTTGTTGATGTAGATGGAGTTAAATTCGTCTCCCAGTTTGTGCAGCTCGCGTGGCTTCATGCTCGCCGTGGCCTTCATCAGCTCCACATGCTGTTTGCTAAACACAAGCACACACACACACGTTCACACCGACAGCGCCGTCAGCTCGGCTGTGTGCCGCCATACCTGTGACATGTGGACAGCTCCTCCTCCGTCGCACAGCGAGCCGGTATGCGCTGGCAGCGGTCCACCAAGCCGAGCTGCTGATGTTTGGAGAAGATCTTCCAGATCCTCTGCGGCTGCTCGGGGTGATGTCTGCAACACGCCACGACATCATCAGCCCTGTGTGAGCTCAGCGCGACCTTTGACCCACATGTTTTCATCTCACCTCTCCCACAGGTTCAAATGCTCCATCATCCGCTCGTCATAGACCAGACCTGTTGCTGTGGCAACACAGGAGGCGGGGCCAGGCCTCAGCGCACTCCTCTCATTGGTCACTGCTCTGGTGACGTCCCCCTGAGCTAACGGGCTGCCTTCTGCACAGGAAACAGGAAGAGGGCGTGTCACGCAGGATTCAGTGTCATTTTACTGTGTGTGTGTGTGTGTGTGTGTGTGTTACCAAGCACTTGAAGAGAGGTCCAATGAGGATACAGTGCCGAGATGGTCTGTGAGATGCACTGCAGGGCGCTGAGGGACACAGGCAGCAGAAATGCATGTTGGGAAATCTGACAGACACACTCAGAGAAGGGCCCAATCTCATTCCGGTCCCTACACACTACCACTTCACTGCAGAGTTTCACTCCCAGCTGCTCCTCATGAAGGAGGAGGGTGTAAAAGTGAAGCCAAACAAATGGGACGCCCTCACTACCTGACCGTGAAGAGGCCGTCATGTTTCATTCGCAGCTCTATGAGCCGCTGTCCCTGTACAAACACATGTCTCAAATGAATACATGAAGTATGAGGCTGATCACATTCATTTATGCACACACGCATTTTTTG
>JAVQJX010077263.1:0-15246 GCA_036025115.1 Ambassis agassizii
ATTTGGATTATATTTAGAATAATTCTTGTAAAATTATGAGTGCAATGACTCTCATTGCAGGTTTCCTGCTTTAGCCACAGCTCCAATCACACTCCATCTCTTTGCCCGTATTTGTATTAACCAGGGGCCGTATTCACAAAGATTCTAAGAATCCCCCCAGAGAGCTCTTGTCTTAGCCTAACAAATCTTAGTTAGGAATCTTAAACGTGATTTAGGAACATTCTCAGGACGAGTCTGAGGAAAGAGCAGTCTGAAAGTTTCATCTTAGTGAGGACGAGATGTGAATGGCTGACTGGAAAAACGTGAGGATACGTTCCTAATTATATAAACAGCAGAGAATGGGCAGTGAGTCTTTTAGCCTCACGCGATGCTGTGATCATGAACAAAAATGGATGTAATTATATCTGATATTAACACGGACTACATGCTCAGCTGTCATCAACTTTCTGCGATTGCTGTCTGTTAGAGGCACTGATTGGCGCAGATTTACCTGCAAACAAAATGTAAACTGGTAAAAGAAGGAAAAAAAAATCAAACTGGACAGAGTAGGAATGCTTACTCTGAGCACAGTTAGTTAATGAGAGAGAAACTAATGTTGTACAAGCTAAATGCAGCCCAGTTATTACGGCGCGATCAGACATGTATGAGAGGACAGAGCGCAGTAGATCAGCGCTTCCTTCTCCCTGGTTTTGCACACAAGAGGAGTGTGAAAAGTGATAGTAGCCTATGTCTGAGCTGAGGTCAGAGATTACTGTGCATAAACAGGAATCTGCTCGTACAGGTGATGCTATATGCACTTATTTACAAACTTTACTTAAAACATAAAGACATTCGGCTCTTGCTGCTGTTTCTTCAGCTATTAAAACAAAAGTGAACGTCGTCAGACAGCGTAAAAAAGTACCACGCTTGCAGGAAGAGTATTATAAACTCAAAAATAAACTTAAAAATAAACTGTATAATGCAGTTGTGTTCTCTACTTTCATTTAAATACAGTTTATTTTTACACTATAACTTGCCCTCTCCGTTTTTAGAACTTTTAAGCCTCTTAAAAGTCCTCCTCGATACTCTAAACAGTTTCTCCAGTTAAGACCTGTCTTAAGGACCAAGATGTTTTGTGAATCCCTTTTATTTTTACTGGGATTTAGTCTTAATTTTAAGGGGAAATTCTTAGAAAATGTTATAATTCTAAGAATTTTCTTATTTCACCACTAAGGGAAACTCTTAGTGCTAAGAGTCTTTGTGAATACAGCCCCAGATCAGCCGAACTGATGCCTTGCGTGTTCCACTGTACATGACTGAGGTTTACTTGTCACACGACAAGAGGCATGTTCTCTAAATCCCTGGGAACCTCTAAACAGGAGTCCCTGTAATTGGAGCTCTGCATCTGAGTGGCCTTTTTTTCGGGGTGGAAAGCCATTCCTGTGGCCTCTTCCTTGAGTCCCGTCGCACCTGCTTCCATTGCTTCCTGCCTGTCTTCCTCCATCATGCTGTCTGCTCTCACCTCCTCTAGCATGACACTGGCATCACATGGCCCAATCAGTCCTCCCATCTCTGCTTGGTCTGTGCCCCAGTAGTCTGTACCACTTACCAAATCCATGTTCTGTCTGGATCTGCTTTGAGTGATATATGCACGCCGTTGAAGGTGGCAGACCTGGCACGCTAGTACTGCTGTGGTCACCAGCAAGCAGACAATCAGCCCCCCTGCTGAGCCTACAGCAATCAGACCCATTTCAGTGTCAATCAGGCAATCACCACGTGTGCCGTTGGAGAAGTCGGTGTGCTCAGTGGTAGTGAGACTGTGCTCGACCGTGTAGGTAGGGCTACTGCGTGGCCCTTCAGGTAAATCTCTTGGGATGGGTGAAAGTTGTTGGTCTGCGACAGAATGACAGAACAGCAGCAGGCTGAGCAAGAGGAACAACCAGAGAGGTATAGTGCCTTCCATTGTGCTCTGAAAAAAAGTGTACAAAATACAAGAGGACTTATTTTACACTTAATGATAAAATCCATGTTTAATGTGAAATGCTGCATGAGTTGGTAATGAATACTTACTTGGAGTATCTTGTAGCAGTCTGAATGGACACCTGCTGCGTACTGGCACTTGAGATGCTCTGAAGTCACTTGTTGATGCGTCTCTGGGTCCTTTTCTGCTCTCGTTATTTCAGGGTCTCAGGTTTGACACCACAGAGGCTAAAGGCCCGTTATAAAAAAAGACAAAGTGGTTTCTCAGAAACGGTATATATTATGCAGTGCTTTAAACAGTTTGAGCTGAGCTCATATGTATATGTAAAAGTCCCCTCAGGCACTTTGTGTAGAATTTAGGTTTGACTATATCTGACTTTCTGCTCTTTTTAGGTTCAAAACAGGCCAGATCAACGGTGACCTGCTCATCTACCACGTCCTCCTCACCCTCAAACCATACTATGCCAAGCCTTATGAGATTGTTGTAGACTTAACACACGTTGGACCCAGCAATCGCTTCAAGACTGACTTCCTTTCCAAGTGGTTTGTGGTCTTTCCGGGCTTTGCCTATGAGAATGTTGCAGCTGTTTATGTCTATAACTGCAACACTTGGGTGAGGGAGTACACCAAGTACCATGAGCGGCTTCTTACAGGCCTGAAGGGCAGCAAGCGACTCCAGTTCATTGACTCTCCAGCCAAGCTGGCCGAGCACATTGACTCAGACCAACAGAAGCTGCCTGCAGCCACGCTGACACTGGAGGAAGACCTCAAAGTGTTCCACAATGCTCTCAAGCTTGCTCACAAAGACACCAAGGTCTCTATAAAGGTGAGGTCACACTAAATGGTGCTACAGAGATAGAGCACCCCTCACTAAATCATGCTTTCTTCATGATCAGGTGGGATCTACGGCAGTTCAGGTGACCTCAGCTGAGCGGACCCGTGTCCTAGGCCAGCCTGTCTTCCTCAACGATGTCTACTATGCGTCTGAGATTGAGGAGATTTGCCTGGTAGATGAGAGCCAGTTTACCCTCACCATGGCTAACCAGGGCACACCACTCACCTTCATGCACCAAGAGTGTGATGCGATTGTTCAGTCCATCATTCACATCCGCACACGCTGGGAGTTGTCGCAGCCCGACTCAATTCCACAGCACACCAAGATCAGACCAAAAGATGTCCCTGGCACTTTGCTCAACATTGCTCTGCTCAACCTGGGCAGCTCTGACCCCAGCCTCAGGTCAGTATGCAGGCAAGCTATTTGAAATATCACATCTAAACACAGTTGCCCCCATGTTGCACTTAGATTTCATTTAGCAGACTGAAATGGAAAGCTTTATTTTTAAAGTTTCAAGAGAGTTCAGGGTTTTACACATTAAGTAATTTGACTGAAAGAAATAAATGATTACCAGAACAGCCTTTTGCTTTATCTGTGTCAGATGGCCTACACCTCAGCGCCACCCATTTTGCAGACAACTGATGTTGTTGATTTCCATGGAAGAAATGAACTCATGATCTCAGACATATAAAATGAAATATAGCTGCTTTGTGTATGGGTCATTCCATGCCAATTGTCAAAATGTCACACAAAGTGGATTTTTCATCTCCAAGGCTGTTTTCAGGAAGACAGTCAAATTGTGATTAAGCACCAAATGGCATCTAGGAGATGAAAGAAGTAGGCCAGCACTATACACAACAAAAAATTAAGAAATTTCTCATTTTCATGAAAAACATTTGACATTTACATATTAAGGAAATATTTCAATTATCTATCAGTGTATGGATATAGAATTGTGAAATCTCCAAAAAAACACAAATATTTTGGAAACATCCCATGCCCCTTGTCTTTAATTAAGCTTACATGAATTACTACAATATTCAAATGTAGAAAGTGACGACTCTGTGACAACAGAGTAAAGAAAAAAATTGCCAGGACTTAGTGTCTCTGATTTATCCTTTATCCCAAATCAAGGTCTGCAGCTTACAATCTGCTCTGCGCTCTGACCTGCACCTTCAACCTTAAGATAGAGGGCCAGCTACTTGAGACTTCAGGCCTATGCATCCCAGCCAACAACACCCTCTTTATAGTCTCCATTAGCAAAACCCTGGCTGCCAATGAGCCCCATCTGACTCTGGAGTTCTTGGAGGAGTGCATCTCAGGCTTCAGCAAGTCAAGTAAGTCTGTTTAACACAGCTGCTACATCCATACAGATCATGGTAAAATGTGAATGCAAATGTCGCATGTAATTTTTGATGTTCAATACCAAGTTCATTAGTGGGATTGTTGTCATGTTGCAGGCATTGAGCTGAAGCATCTCTGCCTGGAGTATATGACACCGTGGCTACTCAACCTGGTTCGCTTCTGTAAACACAATGATGATGCCAAGCGCCAGCGTGTCACAGCCATTTTGGATAAACTCATCACCATGACAATCAATGAAAAACAGATGTATCCTTCTATTCAGGCTAAGATCTGGGGAAGCCTGGGCCAGGTGAGTCTATCTCCCCAGCAGCTGGAAAAGAACACACATGTAAAGAAACTGTAACTTCAGATCCTCCCTGTGTCTACAGATAACAGACCTGCTGGATGTAGTATTGGACAGTTTTATAAAGACCAGTGCCACAGGAGGCCTGGGCTCTATCAAAGCAGAGGTCATGGCTGATACTGCAGTAGCTCTGGCTTCAGGGAATGTCAAACTAGTCTCAAACAAGGTGAGATTCCCACAGCAACAGATCCTCAGAGCAGACATATATGACCTTGTGTTTTGTGACATTTTGTCACATTATTTTGGTCAGTATTTAAGTGGGGTGTGAACAATTTCAAACTGAAATTGTGTCTCCCCACACACTTGACAAAGATACATTAGAACTGCACCAGTAGGTCTATTAAGTACAGCTACTGTATTTAATAGACCTACTGTTGCACCAGTGGGTTTTCAGGCCTTTACATAAATTCTTCACGTGCAATCTTTGAAGGGCTTCTGCTAGTTACTGTATACCTTTACTTCTGAAAGGTTATTAGTTTTCAAGCACCACTGAGTACTGTATCTGTATGGAACAAATGTAAGAAAAAAGCATTAAATATAATAATTACTTACATAGCAATAGAAGAAATGACTCCAGAACCACTTGTGACTTAGAGATGCCAAAAAGACAAATCCATCCACTCACTATCCATCATCTGTGTGCTCTGAATCCAAATTCAGCCGGCTACTTGGATAAACAAACACAACATACACAGGCAAATACAATAGAAAAGCCGGGCCCTGGCTCCTATTATGGCAGACAGCAGTACTACTCTGAATGGGGGCCTTTGTGAGGACTGTGGGCTAAGAAAGGCCAGTAAGTGTTTAAGTTGTATTGCTGATCCCTTCAGAGATGTAGAGTAGCTTTGCCAATGTCATGTTGTGAATTTAAAAAATATCAGATTGACAGGTTTGCTTGGCTCTGAAAGCATGCATGAGTATTTATGTTGTTGTTATCCTTATCCTCAACCCTAACCCCGAATGTCTGATGTCATGGCAGGACAGCCTACCAAGCACAATGGAGCCTTGTCTTTGCGCTTGACCTCTCTGTCACCCACAAGTTGAATAAATGCTGTTTTCTAACTAGCTACATCCACAGCCATATTGTCATATGTATTAAGCCCTCTGGCTGTTGTTTTTCAGGTTATTGGTCGGATGTGTAAGATTATTGATAAGACGTGCTTGTCACCCACACCCACACTGGAGCAGCACCTGATGTGGGATGACATTGCAATCTTGGCACGCTACATGCTCATGCTGTCCTTTAACAACTCATTGGATGTGGCAGCCCACCTGCCATACCTGTTCCATGTGGTGACCCTGCTGGTGGCCACCGGGCCACTGTCCCTCAGGGCTTCCACTCATGGTTTGGTCATCAATATTATCCACTCCCTCTGCACCTGCTCGCAGCTCAACTTCAGTGGTGAGGATGCACTTCAGCTTTTTGTTTATTTCTTTTTATTACCCATACAAAAGTTAAATAAGCATCTTGTGTCTTGTGAAAACTGCTGTTGTTTTTGTTTTGTTGTATGATTCCAGAAGAGACAAAGCAGGTTCTGAGACTGAGCCTCACTGAGTTCTCCTTGCCTAAGTTCTACCTACTTTTCGGCATCAGTAAGGTCAAGTCAGCTGCAGTCATCGCGTTCCGCTCCAGCTACAGAGACCGTTCCTTCTCACCAGGCTCCTACGAGAGGGAGACCTTTGCCCTGTCATCCCTTGAGACTGTCACTGAGGCCTTGCTGGAAATAATGGAGGTCAGCAGAATACAGAATACATTTTAGATTTTTTCTTCTTTGTTCTCCAAAGAAAAAGTGATCAGTGAACCAACACTTGATTTGCTGTTCTGTCTTTTGTCCAGGCTTGTATGAGGGACATTCCAACTTGCAAGTGGTTAGACCAGTGGACAGAGCTTGCACAGAAGTATATTGTCCTCTTTCTTGATTTAATATATTTATGACAACAACATGGGTATGCAATCTTTAAACATCTTTTTCTCTGTCTTTGAAGGTTTGCATTCCAGTACAACCCATCTCTGCAACCCAGAGCACTTGTGGTCTTTGGCTGTATTAGTAAGAGGGTGACCCATGGCCAGATCAAGCAAATCATCCGAATCCTCAGCAAGGCCAGCCCTCTGCTCAGCATAGACAGGGTAAGAGTTGCAAGTCTTCTCACACTTATAAATGTTTGACTAATGCAGCTTTAAGAAATTAAAAAATGCCATTGTTTTTGGAATTAAGCAGCAGATAAACTGAATGATAAAATGTTTTCCTCTCTTTCTTTCTCCTGCCATCACAGGGTCTGGAGAGCTGCTTGAAGGGGCCAGACAACTACAACAGCCAAGTATTAATAGAGGCCACAGTCATTGCTCTGACCAAGCTGCAGCCTCTGCTTAGCAAGGTATACCACCACTGAAGATCAACATCCAGCCACAGCTGCTTTAGTTTTATCACTTGTCAGTGTCGTTTAAAGAAATCTGCTTTTGCCTACCTTAAGTTGTTAGTTTTTGTGGTAGAAGAACAATCTGTGTCTGATTTATATTGTATTGCTTCTACCTCTGATGGCTTTGCAACTCTAGCTGACTGGTGTTAAGTCACATTTCCACTTTCTTTTGCAACTGTGTGGGTTGAAGTTGCTACAGAGGCACTCTGTGGCTCAGTAGTGTCATATTCTGTCAGCACAAACCCTTCCTGTCCACACTCGAGAGTCATCCCCCCTCTGTGTCCTTGCAGGAGTCTCCCATGCACAAAGCTTTGTTCTGGGTGGCAGTGGCTGTACTGCAGCTGGATGAAGTAAATCTGTACTCTGCTGGAACTGCTCTACTTGAGCAGAACCTCCACACTCTAGACTCTATGAGAGTCTTCAATGACAAGGTAACCTTTTTTTGTGGTGTGTGAGTCCAGTTGAAATATCTTCAAGAAACAAAATGCATTTGACCAGATAAGGACCTGGATTACCCTCTGTAGTTGTATAGCTTTACTGCCAGATTTTTTTATAATAGTGGAACTAAGCTTCCTATCTTACCTTCATCTTATTGATTGTCCCTACAGAGTCCAGAGGAAGTATTCATGGAGATCAGGCGTCCTTTAGAATGGCATTGTAAGCAGATGGATCACTTTGTAGGCCTAAACTTCAGTGCAAACTTCAACTTTGCACTGGTTGGCCACTTACTCAAAGGTAAGTTAGTGTGTGCACATGTTTTAAATGACCACTTCAGGGTTTGAAGTCCCAAAATCATAGTTCAATTACAATCAAAAATCATGTCTCCAAAGATAAAGCATTTACACAAACAAGATTCTATCAAAAACACAATCTGATTTGTGATTGATTTTCTGCAGCATCATGACCAAAAAAAAACAACAGATTTTTTTGAGCTGTAGAAAATCTGCAGATCGGCGCAGTGTAAAATATGGAGCATATGGGGCTCCAGTTATGTTTACTCTTCACTCTTCCTCCATAGTGGGGGCAGGTCTTCAACTGTCAACTACATTGACAAATGACCCCACTCTGATGGCAAATGTGACAGCAGATGACAAGTTTCTGAGGGTTCAAAAAACTCAGGAGCAGAAGTAGTCATGCGTTTCTTGCCTTTTTTTTTTTTAATTTCTGCGTTAGTGTGATCTGTGACAGTCCACTGCATCAATGTCTTTCTTTGTGACTGCAGGCTACAGACACCCATCACCCACCACAGTAGCCCGGACAGTGAGAATCCTACATACCCTGCTGGCACTCATCAGCAAGCATCTGAAGTGTGACAAGTTTGAGGTCAATACTCAGAGTGTTGCCTATCTGGCTGGTATGTATCATTGCCAGAGATTTTATTTATTATATAAATGTTATACTGCTTGAAATGACTCTCGTTTAACTTCTTATCTGCCCTGCTATCTGTGGTCGCTCCTGCCATATACAGCTCTGCTCACAGTTTCTGAGGAGGTACGAAGTCGCTGCAGCCTCAAACACAGGAAGTCACTACTGATTTCTGACCTCTCCATGGACCCTGTTCCCATGGACACCTACTCAAGTCCCACCACTGACCCAACTTGCAGGTAAGTGGACCTGCCCCCCACCCCCGCTGTCTCTGGAAAAAAATGTTACAGTAACTTTACAGGAAAAGAGCAAAGCAAAACAAATAATTACTGTTTTCTGTTATTTTATTGGAATGCAGACATTGATCAATGCTCCCTCACTCACTCTGAAGCTCTTTTCCTCATCTTCACTTCATTCAACAAGAGTTTTCTGTGTTTCTTTGTCGTCTCTGCCATGAATACATCTTAGCAACAACCGCTAGCTGCTCTATAGCTCTCTGTCTCTGTGCTCGAAGCAGAAGCACATTTTGCCGCAAAGCATTCCTTCTCTCACGCTGAGAGTCTCCTGGTAGGTGTCCCTAAAGTGCAACTTTCTGCAGACAGCAGGGACGGCCGAGGGGGTCTTCATTAATATGTCATCTTAACATCTACCCACTTACGAAGATGATTAATCAACATGAAAATGTTACTTAGTGCACCTTTAAGCTAACATTGCCTCCTCTCAGAACTCTGCAACAGACCCAGCCGTGGACATCCCCTCAGGTTTCAGAGCGCTACCTTTCAGCCCATCACTACCCCACCATGGGCCAAATCAGCCCACGAACGCGCAAGTCCATGAGCCTGGATATGGGCCAGCCCTCACAGGCTAACACCAAGAAGCTCCTAGGTAAGACTCCATTCCTGAGCTCTGTACGTTAGAACCTCTACTTGATCTGTGAAATCTGCAGATTTGAATGTGTGTGTTTTCTCTGTGTGTTGGCCAGGCACCAGGAAGAGCTTCGACTATCTTCTCTCAGACTCCAAAGCACCAAAGAGACCAGAAATGGAGTCGGGTATGACCACACCTCCTAAAATGAGGCGTGTTGCAGAGAATGACTATGAGATAGGTGAGAGGAATGAACTACAGTGGCACATCCTTTTTCTGTGTTTTATGTTTTTTTGTCCATATTGAATTCCTCATATTACATATATTACAGAAACACAGAGAATTGGAAACTCCCACCTCCGTAAGGTGTCTGTGTCAGAGTCCAACGTCCTTCTGGATGAGGAGGTGTTGACAGACCCAAAGATCCAGGCTCTGCTGCTCACTGTACTGGTGAGAGAACATGGCACACAGCTGTAAATTCAGACTTGTAGTGCTGTTGCTCTGTGGCCTACTCACTTTTTCTGTTTAACTCTGATTTTCAGGCCACTCAGGTCAAATACAGCACAGATGACTTTGACCAGCGGATACTATATGAGTACTTGGCTGAAGCTAGTGTCGTCTTTCCAAAAGTTTTTCCAGTTGTGTAAGTAATGCCACTTACTGTAATAAAAAAAGGCCAAGGTTATTAAACAGACATGTTGACTTTTGGTTTGATGGACTTCCTGTGAGTTTCTATAACCAAATATAAGCCCAGCCTGTGTATCTCACTGTGGTTTCTCTGCAGATATAAGATGACCCATAATTGTCACTAGGTCAAAGTATAAAATACTGTGCTAAACGTTATTAAAGTAATGAGATGTCATTTCTTCAAAACCACAGAACAAGACTGTGTCTGTCCGTATCAGCAGTATGTGTCTTTATATCTCTTCATATCTTCTCTCCTACAGACACAACCTGCTGGACTCCAAGATCAACACTGTGCTGTCTATGTGTCAGGACACCAACCTCCTCAACCCCGTTCATGGCATTGTCCAGAGTGTTGTTTACCATGAGGAGTCGCCCCCCCAGTACCAGCCATCCTACTTACAGAGTAATGCACTTTCTCTATTGTATTTTCAGATAGGTCACATAGTGCACCATGTAAAGAATAGGTGTTTCTTTAGTGTGTTTTTTTCAGCAACCTGGTTTCAGTCAAATGTGAAGAAAAGGTTTTAACAGTCAGTAGAAAAGACAAAATAATTCTGCTTTTCTATTTTGGTGCATATAAACTATGTTATTTTGTTGCAAGATGGTTGTAGAGCCAACACATCAGAATATGACTGGGATAAAAAGTAGAAGTTGAGGTTTTAAAATGTATGTAAAAGTTTGCTTGCCAGTTAGAGACATAGAGAGGTCTGGTCGTTTTTAGTTTCAACTCTAGCTTCCCATTTTGTACATCAACACCGCTGCATGCGCCAAAAACCACCTCATGTGAACATAGACATTTTTGCAGATTAGAGGATTTTTTTCAGAATTTTCCATGTCATGTTTCTGATGCAGTGCTTCAAAATGCGCACAAAAACAAGATGATTGAAGCCCAGCTGATGAAGAGCAGCCATAAAGCTTACATTAAAGGGGTTCATCCTGTTAAAGTAGGATGTCCTCTGACAGTTAAATGAACTGAACTGGATAGCAGCTCAGAGCTTCTGTAACAAAGAGCCTGTCTTCCATGTCTCCCCCACTACTCTCCTCTCCCTCATTTCACAGGCTTTGGCTTTAATGGACTGTGGAGGTTTGCTGGACCATTCTCTAAGGTATGAATTATGTTGCCTCCTGTCATTTTGTCATTTTCTCTGAGCCGGCCTTGACTGCCTCCATGTAAGGGGGAATCCAGCTTGCTAAGAAATTACATGACATTTCTGCAACCACCCTGCCAATTTGTGTGGTGATATATGATGCATTGAACCTTCATAAACATGCACACATATTTCAATACACATGTATAGAAGTAGTATTATTTTTAGTAGAGTTAGTTGAAGTTTTGTATTATGCAGCTCTGGAGATTCTCTTGGGGCACTGACATTGGTGTGTGTGCATGCATGTGTGAGGCTCTACTCACATTTAGCACACAGTATCAGTTTTAAATAAGTAGAACAGAAATCATGATGCGTAAACACAATGGAAAAATACTTATTTATTTATCTTTATTTGGGTGTGAGCATTTGTAGTAAATGTGTCAATTGATCGTGTTTTCATTTGTGGTATTGTGTCTGTTTTGGTAAGTTGCAGTTCATGTATGTCTGCCACTGTGCAGTACCTCTAAAAATACATCTTGTGCTTTTGCCATCAGGGGGCTCACTTTAATTCTTCACATGACCCAGTGACTGTTTTCTCCAGTCTGTTACATACGTATATAAAATCAGCTTTATACCTGGTAACCCCATTTGTGCAGTGGTAAAGCAAAGGCAAACCAAAAGTCTAACAATTCCCACTGACTTGTTCACCCTGTAGCAAACCCAGATCCCAGACTATGCGGAGCTGATCGTCAAGTTCCTGGAGGCGCTGATTGACAGTTATCTGCCAGCGGCTGACGAGGAAAGAGGGGAGGAGCAGCTGAGGACGCCCACATCCCCGTACCCGCCCACCAGCCAGAGCCAGCTAAGCATCACTGCCAACCTCAACCTGTCCAACTCCATGACCTCACTGGCCACCTCACAGCACTCACCAGGTCTCTGTCACAAACAATCACTCACCATCCTCCTCCACCGTTTAACCATTTTAAAGTCAAACACTCTTGAACAGAGTGCCACAGCACCCTCTGCTGCTGGATTATCAGTCTTGGAAAAATTCTGCACATACATTTACAAGTGGGTCAATTTTAGCTTTGTAGTCGTACTGAGAATTGCAAAATGTTGTAAATTAAAACATATAGAATAGGTAAGTTATTTTGTATAAATAAGTGTTTGGTGGGCCAGTTTTTAACCCTTAGTACTCCAAAGGCATTTTTGGGGATTTTCCTCGCCTGGTATTTGTAATGTAATATTGCTCACAGAACAGTCATCTTGTAATGCACATTCAAGTAATATACAACTTTTTTTCAGGACACCTGAGCTTTCACAATATTTAGACACTAGTGGTGTCATATGACTGTAAAACAAAAGGTTATAGTATCAGAAAGAGAAAGGAGAAAATCTTAGTGATAAGGGTGTGAAAAATGAAGGCTCTAATAATAATAAAAATGTTATTAATGCACTATATGTGCAAAAAATGCCATTCGTTCTATTGCTTTTGGATGCCACGGTTACAGTAATAGCTCACAGCTGGCCTGTCAGATCCTTTAGGAATCCCTGTGTGTCACTGGAGTTTGATTTTCTGGCCTCCTTGTTTTCTGATACAGAGTGTATGGGGGTGGGGGAGGGTGCAGCCAAAGTTGGTGTGTGTGGAGACAGCACATTGGGGATACATTCGGAACGTTTTCGACATTATTTCCGTTCATCTATGTATAAAATAATGCTTGGTGGTATTATAAGTGAAATGAAGTGACATTTACAAGAAGTAATACAGAATGACGCACACTCCCTATGAGATAACGGACCTTTACGCAGCGATTATTGCATTCAGAGCCGCCTTTCAGCCGTGTGAACAACTCACACTGTCAGAGGAATGAACCATCTCTTTCACTCACTGATACTCTTTGGCAAACCACATGAGAGCACAAGGCTCTGCAATTGGATGTTTGAACACTATGTGACAGTATGTTGTTTATGTCACATTTAAACATGGCGGATCACCATCACTAGAAAGTTATAGTATTTACAGGATTAAATGATTAAATACCACAAAAAGTAAGTATTGACAGTGGTTATCCATCACCGAGGGTTAACGGCTGAATTGAAAACCTTCTTGAAAGGCTAGAATTGCCTGAGCTCACCATAGATCGAGTATGCTTGTGATAGCAATTTTCCCCATTAAGTTTCGTGGTGTGGTTCCAGAGATGTAATGCAAAGTGCGGACACTGCCACGTGGTGGCGACCCGACATATGTTCAGCGTGTCATTTGTGATGAATTCAGGGGTCATTATCTTCAGCTTCTTGGTGTCACATTGGTGTCACAATAAGACAAGGTTTACATGTATTAGTGCTGTTGCACACTGTAATGTGACTGTGGATGGCGATGCTGTTGATGTCTACATTTATGATTGTGCCCTCACTCTTGTCTGACGTTCTGATGCAGGACAAACTGGATGGTTTACAGCAGTGTGTTGTCCTCCCTGTGGTCCTCCAGGTGTGGATAAGGAGAATGTCCAGCTGTCCCCCAGCTCTGCTCTGCCCAGTGGAGGGCGTACTCGCCACGGTTCAGCCAGTCAAGTCCAGAAGCAGCGCAGTGCCGGCAGCTTCAAGAGGCCCAGCATAAAGAAGATTGTCTGATCAGCTAGAGAACACCGTCCCCACGCAACCTACCCTCCACCTCCTCCCTGTATCATCCCCTTCCCTTGCCTGCTGGGCCTCATGCTACACTCCACATTTCTCCTTATTTCCTCCTGGTTCTTCACAGTTGTTGTCGTGGCAGAACTGGGGACTTTGAGTTTCATGCCAAGGAGGAGGCTTTGCAAGGGCAAACTTGAATTCTGTTGCTCAAGACTACATTTATTTACATGGTATGGGAGAAGCTTCTGTGAATATGTTGTTCACAGATAGATAGTGTTCAGCAGCCCAGATGGCCACACTTCAGACTGCAAAGAAGCTCTGGGTGCAGACTGTGACATATTTACACAGGTAGCATCCATACTTCTGCTGCACATCCCCTAGTGACTAAACACTCCAGTGTCAGTGAGATGGACCAAATGAGTGCAGCAGGAAAGGTGAGACAGGACCATGACTCTGGACCTGTTTGGACATCCCCCAGTTGTGTACATACAGTATTTTACATACACAGGCTATGTATAACTAGTCCTTAGTGCTAATTTAGATGTTGAAGTTTTCTCCAGTGTGTGCCTTTGTCAGGATTTTCCAATGTGTACAATTTGTCAAACCTTGCTGGGGACAAAAAACAGGTACTAATTATGGAGGTGAGCTGTCCATATCACCATGTCATGACTTGCCTCCAGTGATCGTCAAATATACAATCATCTATATACTCTGTTGCCTGGAAGTATTTATCCTGTTCAACTATAGTGCTACACTTTTTCTGTTCACATGTCTCCTCCTCACATACTTTCACCACAAAGATTGCAAAACACTAGGGGAAATGCAACCATGTAAATAACTTCAGGCTTTTTTTCTGTGTGTGAATGTGTCTGCGTGTGTGCTTTTATTTTGTTATTTTTAGTACGAACTGTACAAATTTTGAATGGCATAGCATTTTAATTTGTTTACACAGTGACCAGGAAAATCTTGTAATAGGCAATAATCCTCAACTCTCCAACTCCTTTGTCAACCACTGATTTTATTTACACACACAGGGAGAAGCTCAGTGCAATATATTAAACAAAGAGGTCTAACTCTGTATGTGGACATGAATTATGGATAGTCGTCCAGATAGTAAAGAGGCCGTGGACAGTCAGATGTTTCATCCATACATATTTGAAGTTTTTAAGCAGACAGTTGGGGCTTCATATGACTGTTGATCTCATGAATTGTATGTAAGGTTGGTCCATCCAGAACTTCATAAAAACATGTATTGCCATAGTGTTTGCAACTGCAGCCCAGTATGGACCTGCATAGGCATTACATATGAAACTCTTTTTTTTCCTGGCTTCACTATTTCTGTTCATTGATAATTATCTACATTATCTACATTAATGCAATAGTAATTACTACATACCTTGCCAGCTAGCTATATATTGATCACTTGGTGTTAAGGTCCAGCAGGAGACTGGGCCTTGATAGTACAAGTTTCAGAGAATTTCGATACAAAGAACTTCCTCAAGATTGTCCAAAATGAAAGGAGTTATGTTTTCTAATGAACTTGAACTTTGAATGGATTTGTACAGTTTTTCAAATTTACACACACCATTCTCTGTTGACTGACTATTTGTTAGGACTTATACAGCATGCACCATGAGGCACTTTACAACACTGATTTTGAATCAACACAGCAGTATGTTGTATTAGCTAAA
>JAVQJX010077340.1:0-12547 GCA_036025115.1 Ambassis agassizii
AGGCTGTAAACATGTTTATTTATGCTGTGAAGTTGGTGATTTTAACATGGGAGTCTATGGGAAATGACTCGCTTTTGGAGCCAAACCCCTAGAGGCTGCGGGGTGAATTACATGTTTTAGCACTTCAACATGGGCTTCAAGTCTGAGACCCGGATGTTGCCGCTTGGGTGTAACACAGTCCTGAGGATTTCAGTAACACAGGACTGTGTTACACCTCAAAATAAAAAAAAACTATATGACATAATATGGAAGCTGGACTGTGGATAAGTGTCACATGTCTGATGAAAGGCTGCCAGCCAAACTGAAGCCTTTAAACTGTTTTTTACAAGGAAAAATTGCACCAGTGGATTTGTAATGTTTTTCCTAGCAAACTATTTGTTGTGAAGCTAAACACAACTGCAAGTATCTAATGTTAGCGAACATCCTAGCTAGCTTATATTTGTGACATTAAGTTGTTTCTAATGTTAGCCTTTGCTAACTAATTTTAATGATGCTAAATGAAGCTGCGAGTGGTGTAAATGTTTATAATTTATAATTAAGTCTCTGGAGTGTTTCTGGGTGCATACAAACACTAACCTGCTGTTACATACATAGTGTGTTTATTTATAGGTTTATTTATAAGTTTAGCTAGCTAGCTTGTGTTAGCTCAGCTAGCCAAATGTTGCTAGCATAATTTTATGACGCTAAAACTCAAAAGCAAAAGCTGCAATTACAGCTTATCGCCACAGGTGCTGCCAAAGAGAAGAAAAAGACCTTTCTGAGTATTTTACTGTGTAAAGAGTACTTTTACTTGTAACTAATTACAGCATAATTCGTTAACTAGAGTTTGATCATTTTTGACGTATATAGAAAGTCGTTGTCCTGCTGCATTATGGGAATTATGACCTGACCTGTGACCTGTGTGCATCCATCTTGTGTTTTGTATGTATAGATGTTACAGTGATGCCTCATAAAATAAAAACAAAAACGCTGAGTCACTTCACCTGCCGTTCCTTCACTCACAACTGATGCAATCTGAAGGACTGCAGGTGTGTTTGATTCAACTCACGGATCGTCCCGCTACAAAACACAAACAGAGGCGCCATGTTTACATCTGCAGCTAACACCCTATGTTTACATCTGCAGCTAACACCCTGTGTGCAGCTCGGCCCGGGAATGCTGAGCAGGTGCAGGCACCTGAAGCCGCCTCCCTCACTCCCTCACTCCTTCCTTCCTTCCTTCCTTCACTCCCTCCTTGCTTCCTTCCCTCCTTCCTTCACTCCCTCCTTGCTTCCTTCACTCCCTCCTTGCTTCCTTCCCTCCCTCCCTTCCTTCCTTCCCTCCTCCCTCTCACCTCCTCCGCCTGCTTCCTCAGCGCCTTCTCCCGCTCGTACTGGGTGATGAGCTGCTCGTTGTCCTCCTTCAGCAGCTCCAGCTCCACTTCGTGCTCCTGGTTCTCCGCGAACACCGAGTCCAGGTTCTCCAGCACGGCCACGACCAGCGGCATCAGCTCCTTCACCACGTCCTCGTCATATTTACCGATGAGCCTCTCAAACTCCCGGTAGATGGAGCTGGCCAGGCCCGACACCCGCTCGGACATCATCGCTGATGTCCCCGGGTCGTCCTGGTACACAACTCCGTCTTCCAGCTCCATTTTCAGTCCTGTCCCTGTCCGCGTTACCCCGCCACTATGAACACCGCCACGGCCTTAAAACACAGCGAACTGCCTCTAAACACACATTGAGGACACACGGAGCCACTATAAAGACGCGACGCGAGGCTGCGTGGATTTTTTTCCCCACTTCCCCGTGCTGCCTTCAGGAGCTCCGGAAAATCTTGTACTTCCCAACGTCACATAAATATAAATCAATTTCTTAACGTATTTATTGTTGAAAATCCCACACAAGACCTCTGAGACCTCTTCGGTGACAGTTATTTAGCGGTCTAGAAGTCAACCGACTAAATCTTCTAATAAAACAATCAAGAGGCCGTGTACCTTTAAATATTTCCGACGCCACGTAAAGCCACCATCTAACAGCTGAGTTGTTGTCGAGATCACGTGATGACGTCACATCATGCTAACACGTAAGCGATGACACAATTAAATCAGACTTTAATAACAATAATAATAATAATAATAAACAACAACAATAATAATAAACAATACTAAAAAAAATAATAAAAATATAAAATATATTAATCACAAATAGAAATAACGCAAACTGAGCCATTAAATTTAATCTATCAGAATAAATAACAGTTACATCTATTATTGTTTAATCACTTTTTAAAAAGGGACAATTTTATCTTATCATGTGTTGTTTAATTATTAATTCCTTAAAGATTTTTTTTTCTCATATTAAATCAATTGACTTACCAGCTGCTGTTCCCAGCTTTGTCCAGCAGATGTCGCTCGCCCTGTATCTGCTGCAGAGCTGTGACACCTTTGTTTTGCTCTGAGCACACTGGGTTAAAGGTTTGCTCTTGAACTGTAGCCTGAATGTTTTCCAGAGGTGTGGGCTCATCATGAAAACATAAAGTGCAGCAAGCTGATCTGCAATCATTGACCGAGCCTTCACCTCCTCCTCTTCCTCCTCTGATCCACTGACCTGAACTAACTTTGATCGTAAACTTGTCTCTCTGTAATCTTCCTACATAAATCTGCATTAAGTGGCTGCAGGAGAAAGTGTTTTAAGTTTTAAAATAAGCACAGTTTTTTTCTCTCTTTGAGTGTGAAAGTCACACAATCAAAGACTCTGTGAATGTTTAACACGTGTCTGTACATTGCACCTCCATGTTTTTGTATTCATATCTTTTTCACAGCCCCCCATGTTTGCTCCCCTTTGACAGATCCCTAATGGGAGCTGCCCGTCACGTAGCTAAGTGTTCACACTGATAACACCTGCCACAACAAAGTGTGTGTGTGTGTGCAGAAAACCAAAGACCCATTTGTGCTTTAAATCTCAGGCTTTGTGACTGCAGGTTAATCTCCACGCTCACACGTTCCCTGCCTGACATGTGGCTCCTCTTATTGAGGATTTCTGCCTCCGATCTCGTCATGTTTTCATCGAACAGCACCTACAAAGGTGAGGCTGGAGGGAGGAAGAGGCAGAGAGGGAGGGAGAGTGTAAAAAGAGGGAGTACAGAGGCTCCTCCTCGCTCTCTGCGTGTGTGTGTGTGTTTCTTCTGTTTTTTTTTCAGCCTCACACTCTCGCTCAGCACACATTCAGAGCTGGGAGAAGGTGGAAGCTGAGTATCCTCCTCTTCCTCGCCAAGAAACAGACAGGCAGAAAACAAGGTAGAAATTGTGTTTATTTTTATTTAACGGGTCGGGGGGGATGGGTATACCCTCATCAGCCCTGCATGTGCTCAGCTCGCTACACACTGTGTTTCCAGATGGAGAGGATGCAGGGAGAGGGAGAGGTGGACCACCTGGAGCGACCGAGCCCGCTGACGGACAAGGAGAGGGTGATGATCCAGGACTCCTGGGCAAAAGTCTACCAGAACTGTGACGACGTTGGGGTGGCCATACTGGTCAGGTAATTTTACTCATTTTATCTGGAAAATGGGAGCTAAAGTGGGACATTATGGTGTTTATTTACACTCCAGTTATTATTATTATTACGCCTCACATGCAGACTGCATGCTGGATCATCTGTGTTATTTATGCAGGATAAATGCCAAAAACTGCAGTTTTTTAAATGTCCACTAAAGGGCTCCAAAAGTGAGTCAATCCCCATAGACATCCATGTTATAATGTATAGCTTTTGACCTCCTCTCATGCTCCACCACTTTACCCATATGTGGATTAACCGGGCATTAGGTGGAGGCTGAGGCGCTCTTCAGGAAAAGACTCATAAAGCTGTAAAGTTGGACATTTTAACATGGAGGTCTATGAGGATTGACTCATTTTTGGAGCCAGCCCCTAGAGGCTGCAGGGGGAAGTGCAGTTTTTCACATGTCTGCATTGCTTTGGTAGTCAGCCACAATTTAAGTGGTGTTTCTGGTGGGTGCTGCCTTCTCTGACCAACCAGAACAGGCTGGTCTTATCAAGAACCTCACCAGATCAACATGTCTGTGGCGCCCTCCTGTGGCTGTATGTATGTAGTGTTTGTCTGCCATGAAAACAGCAGAGAAGCTTGTTGTTTATGGAACAATTTGTGCCACCTTTAAATAAGACCAAATCAGGATCTTTACTGCAAACATAACCAATCTCAACATTAAGAATACAAGGAGACAAAACTCCATCCTCTCCTGTTGACCTGCAGGGTCATGTAAGCAGGATGCAGAAAAACGATCCACGGCAAGGCGACAGGATCGACCTGCAAACACCTCCTGTGTGAACTCTCTGATGATCTCTGCCCTTTTATTTTATTTGTAATATTTGCGCCTCTTCCAGTTTTCTCTTAATCCTATTTATGAAACCATAGAAGCAGAGGATAAACATAAGAATCTATCATGGCTGCCTCTCACAGCAGGTCATGTTTACCTACAGCAGCATGACTCCATCATGAAAAAAAAAAAAAAACAAGGGGCGGCGGCTTTTTCTGTCACACATTTATCACCTCGATCTGTGTAATTAAGCACACATTGTTCGTCTGCAGGGATTTGTGTGGAAGGTGTGACGGACTCACTGCATGACGCAGCAGGCCTTTATAATCCCCTCTGATTGCATGAGGTGAAAGTTAAGAGGGAGGATACGTTCACACCGCTCAGGGATTTAGCTGCAGCACTGACACTCTAAATGATGGAGTAAAATGAACTCCACCTTTATTTTTCTTCTGGCATTCCATCAGAACGACCCCGCGACCTTCAGGAATTCCTCGTATGAGGTTAACTTGATAAGCTGTGAAATTCTTCCTCCGGCAGATTCCGTCACTCTAATCCTTCAAGTCTTGAGGAGAGCTGTGAAAATGAGAAAGTTTCTCTGGAGATAAGGAGGGACTGACCACACAAAATACTAATGAGGCTATTTATATGCAACCACAGGTCAGGCAATTATGAGGCAGAGAGATTAAACGCTGCAGCTCCTCATTAGTTTGCAGTGAATATTTTGCCTCCTCTTCCTCCTCTCTGCACACAGACAGTCAAACTCTCATTTTCAGCCACAAGCTTTAACATCAAGCAGGAAAATATTTGCTTCCTCCTGGTGTTGCAGAGACAGGGGGAGATGGGACATCTTGATCTGAGAGGCAGAAACCAGATGCACTGGCCCTCCGCCCAGACTGTGGGTGGGGGCTGGTTTTTAGGTTTTAGGATTTCAAATTCTGATACCTCTGAGGGTCAAACGAGGAGAGAATCAAAGAAAACCTTCACGACCCGAGAGAGACGGGTTGAACAAGAAAAACAGGAAATCAGCTTTGATGCTTAAATCACTTCTGAGAAAGAAACACGTGAGAAACACATGAAGAGTGGATCCAGATGTCCAGCAGAGAGCAGCAGGAAGTAGGCAGTGAGTTGATGTGAACACAGCAGCCACCACGACGAGCCTGAATGTCCAGAAATCTGTCTCTGAGACACGTCTCTGTGAAGACAAAGACAAAGTGGCGGCACTCTTTGAACTCCCACCGGCAAGTCCAGAACGGAAACTCTGAGTTGTTGTTGTTGTTGTTGTTGTTGGCAGACACTGCTCCCTCTAGTGGTTCAGAGTGGTGTTGTTTGAGGCCGTGGTCTGCAGCTAGCTGCTGTATGTTTCTGCTTGGTTGTTAATTCTGCAACATGTTTTGCAGTAAATCACAATAAACTTTATTCTGTGCAGGAGAATAAAGTCAGTTTGCTATCCACGGATTAAACCATTTTCTGTGAAGCTAGGTGTAAATATAGAGAAACCACACACAGAGCATGTTAAAACCTGCAGCTGTCTCGTGTGCATGCCACTGTTTACTTATGGTATCTTGGCAGCTTGAAATCTGAACGTGGATTTGCAGGCTGAAAGGCCACGGCAGCTGCTCACACACTTTCTTTCCTCCTTCACAGGCTGTTTGTGAACTTCCCCACGTCCAAGCAGTACTTCAGCCAGTTCAAACACATAGAGGACCCGGAGGAGCTGGAACAGAGCTCCCAGCTCAGGAACCACGCTCGCAGGGTCATGAACGCCCTCAACACGCTGGTGGAGAGCCTCAATAACGCCGAGAAGGTGGCCTCGGTTCTGCAGCTGGTGGGAAAGGCCCATGCACTCCGACACAAGGTGGATCCTGTCTACTTCAAGGTAAGAACACAAAAGGGAGTGTGCAGCACAAACTCCAACCACCAAGCTAAATGTGTCAAAGCTGCAGTTCCTTGAATGCCCACTAGAGGCTGGCTCAAACAAACTGGTCCATGTGTGAAAGTTGAAACAAGTTTGGAAGGTCAACAGCAAAAATTGCAGAGGAACCACATTGTTCTCCATTGTTTGCGTTTCAGCAAGTACGCTTCTTCTTCTTCTTTATGTTCGTGGTCTTCTTCTTCGTCTGTTTTTGTTCTATAGTTGGCAACCGGCAGGCCGAAGTGTAGTGCCGCCGCCTGCTGGTTACACCATACATTACATACACCATCCAGGTATGCAAATACGTTTTGAATGACGTAATGACGCAGCACCGGCCTGGCTCTTTCGTTCGAAAACTGAACTGGTTCTTTGGAAGAACCAGCACTGGTTCTTCTTTGGTGGAAATGGGGTATTAGTGATGTTCCTCATCTGTCTGAGTGCTGCTGCTTTTCATTCCCACTTCTAAATGCAGTTACTTTCCACCTGGGACACCAGGTAATTGCAGTTAACCAGTGCTCCAATAAAAAACAGCTTGGTGACTGATCCTCAGTGCTGCTTCTGCAAATACTTTAGAGAGCAGGACCTCAACTGCCAGGCAGTCGGGCGCAACCAATGCAATTTATATCACCGAATAACATTCTTGTCAAGTTGTGCCTTCACTGCGTCATCTATTAAAACACCCATGAGAAACAGAAAGTAACATCTTATATTAAGAAATAAATCAATGCCCTGTCAAGACACTGCGATACTAAAAACTGAGTTTTATCAGTAGTGTTATTGTACATCTCTATAAGCAACAGGCCAAAAGATAAAAGAAAGAAAAAAATCACACAATGAACCAAACAAAATAAGATGAAACAGCATAAACATGAGACGCTAACTAAAGATGTTAAATGTGAAAGAATAAAAATAGATGTTAAAAATCCTGTTGCATTAAAAAAAGCTTTGAGGAGAGATGAAACAGACCATTAGTCTCCTGCTGTGAGATCACAGGGACCGCTCTGGGTCACATGGAGTCAGTAGGGGGACAGCAGCCAGCTCTGTAAATCTGTCCTGAACTTTTCAGTCAAACAAAGCAGTGAAGCCTGGTTTGACTGTGTTTGTTTTGAACTGCAGGTAGTACATGGAGTTTGGCTTTTTGATTAAGGTGAAATATAAAAGGGATTGACTGATGAAGGCAGACGAAGAGTCAACAATTACCATCATGCTCTTAGTGGTGAAGTGTGCTTGATTTTGGCACAATGTTTTTGATTGTCCACGTCATCCGAGGGGCCAAAGATGTGTGATGTTCAGTGCACACAAGATCCCCAGCACAGAGCTCTACAGTGCTCTGATTGTCTGGAACAGTGTGTTTTTAATGGGTCTGTCTGTTCTTTTCAGCCACATGACTTGAAGGCAGCATGAAAATTAAAAGGGTTTGTATTTGTATTGATTTCAGGAATAACTCGCTAAAAGATGTGATGGAGTAAGATTCTTTTGAAACTGTTTAAAGGACAGCTGCAGCTGAGATGATGCTCTGCAGACAGAACTGGATTTACACAATCTGCACATTAGTGAAGGAGGCAGACGTCAGGGAGCCCTGTCATAGAAAACTGGTGGTTTTAAAAACAGTAAAGACACTATGTAAACTCTTAACCAACTTATGTATACCACTCTGTCACAAAGTGCTCTTGAGTTCAGCCCCTTCCACATACAAAGTAAGTGGTTGTAGTAAAGGCTTTTAAATTGCACAATAGTCTTATAAATCAAGTGACATTAATTGAACTGTGGCAGAGGCTGAATGCAGTTACTAAATGTAAGATTATAAAAACACCTGTAGTCACCAACAAAAACGAACTAGAGGCAAAAACCAACCACATCAAGATATAAAAAAAATGCAGTCTCTAAAGTGTGTTTAATTTATAATAATAAAGAAGTGTTTTGTTTGTCTTAAAGAATACTGGGTCTGAGCTGCCATAACGGCTCCTGCTCTCCATGTTGTTTCCCTGTGATACTGACTTTAGTTATCTGCACTAAATCTTTATTCAGCTGAGTCTTCAGACTTTAAAGGTGATGGAAGTGATAAACATAGTGCCCTCCTTTTCTTCATGTAAATAAAGTGTGTGCAAGGTGAGAGAGGTCACCATATTAACCAAGAAAATGGCTTGTTGCATAACGGATAAGCTTGCCTTAGTCTTTTAGAACAACTGACATCCACCCATAAACAGCGTGAACAGCAAGCTGTATTTTGATTGGGATACATTGATTCTGTCATTTTATGTGTAAATCATACTAAAATGCCAATTTTACCTCTGTTTGCAACGGTGTGGTTGAGAACAGAGGGATCATATTAAAAGTGCCAAATTGCATTGCGATATGTTGCCATCATTATTTCCAGTGAGTGCACTACTTGCCATGCTCAATTTGTAACAACACAACCCTATGTAGATTCATCCTTATTCATATAAATCCAACATGGAGGTGTCCTACTACTCTGAACTTAAATCAGGCCTTTGCAAGAAGGCTAAAAATGATTGTTTAGTTTTTGCTGGTTTGACCTTTGTGCCATTATGTTGGTATACATGGATGTATACTGCTCCCAGACAAACACAAAGGTTAACATCAGTCGAGACACACACTGCCCTGGGCCCACATAAACATAGGCTTTCACACACACATCAAATTGGTGTAAAGCCTTGCCTAACACTTTGGTAGGACTAGAGAAAAGCATTTGCATGCAGACAGCATTTTCTAAGTTTGATTAGATGTTAAAGCAGTAGCATTATGATATGCTAATTACATGCTAAGTAGCCACCCCACTGACAGTTTCCACATCTGAATCTCTTATAACCTCTAAATGATGACACACAGAGACAGACACGAGTAAACACACACACAGACACACACACACACACACACACAGACACAGATTCAAACACCATTCTGGGGTGTGATTCTGAAGTTCTTAATTAGAGTTTATGCTCATTTTGCTGCCCTGCTGTCAAGACAAATGCGTGAGTATTTTGTGTGTGTGTAAAGCTGTCCCTGATTCTTTGTGATCCTACTCACATCTGTCAGAATGACTCTGTCCATTTTATTTTTTTCTGTCATCAGTGACCCTAACTGGTCACCTTTCACACAGACTGTCACAGACACACACACACACACACACACACACACACATACGTGCAGTCTCACACAGACAAAGATAGTCATAATTGCCCACAGGCACTTTTTCTTTCTGTCTCTCTCATTCTGTATCCGTTCTGCCTTGCATCTTATTTCTGTTTAAGAAAATGTCCCTTTCAAGTCAATTCAAGCAAAAAATGTTCTTTTTTGCTGCCAATGGAGGATCTATAAGATGTGTGCACTGTATATGTGTATACTAATACATGTCTGCACACACATGCTGTAGACATGTCAAACTATGCACAAAGTTCCACAAGAACACACAAAAAAACACTACTGCATGAATGAAGTCAGTACAGTTCATTTTGTCAAATATTAACTACATATTTTTAGACGATTGAGGACGATGCTTGTTTATAGATTTGTACTTTAGAGATATGTGTTTTCATCCACTCTGAGCTCACATTATGTGTGTCGTTGTCCAGGTGCAGACTCCGGCTCAACATCAAAGTCAATGTGGGAAGAGTTGGGGTATCTTTGATAGCTCTAACCTTTGTGTTCTCAAGAGAGGAGGGAGAGTTTAAGTCTTTGATGGACCCATCACACCTTTTTAGTCTTCTTTGAGAAGCTTCCTCATGGTAGAGTGGATTGATGTCTGCAGAGAGGGCACACTTGCTTTCATCACTTTTGTCTTTTCCCATCCCTGTTAAAACTGTCTCTGCTGTAATCTGCTGTCGCCTGTTCTCTCCGTGGTGAGATTGCATCGGGGCACAACTGGCCTGGTCCCTAACCAGACAGTCAGGGAAGCTACTTTGATGTCACCAACAATTTGAAGTCAGTAATGAGGATGCGGATGCAGCTCTGATTGGAGTCAGCCTTCTTTGACTCACTGTACCGCCTCATGTTTGTTGATGGTGTTTGTGAATGTTTTCCACCACACAGTTAATCATACCACTTGCTTGATCTGACAGATCGGCTAGCTGTCAGACAGGCTTGTTTTTCGTGGTTGGAGTTATGCAGACATTTGATTCAGTGTATCCTTGTACAGTTTGAAACTGTTCTTGCACATAAAAGTCGATGCTTGCTGACTGCAAGAAGAGGCAGTAGGGTGGATGATGGTGTTAATTTAAGTCCTCACTGTCACTCATAACTCTGGCTTTGGTTTGCTGTATGGCTTTGCCCAAACACTAAAATATAGTACCTGATTAGGTGTAGAAAAGGATCATAGTTTTGTTCCAAACATTGTCAGAATTCTCCTCTGCAACATACTTCACTCTGAGATTTTGCATATTTTAATGCATGTTCATACTTGGCAGTTCATAACAAAATAATTAGCTCTGGTGTGGCTTAAAACACAAACATTTCACTGGAGTGGTGTATGCTGACAAAACACAGTGACCCATGAAGAGATATAGTGATGTTGTCCTGACAGCCACAGCAGCACAGTGAATGTTTGAGACGTTCAGTCAGTATATGTGCAAACAGGTTGTACCTTTTGGTTTGTTGTTTAAAATTGCAAAGTGAATGCTAAGTGAATTAGTGTGTTCTTTGTTAAGAGAAACAAACTACGCACAGCAGGCAGCATAGCTACGTATGTAAACACTGGTAATCACTGCTAATGTCAGGGAGAAAAAGCTGGTCTGCAAACCATCATGAAAATCTGCTGCTAATGAATCAAAGCTCAGAATGGAACACGGCTCCAGCTGTTGATTTGAGAAGATGCTGTATTTAATACATTAGGCTCTTTTGTGTTCAGACAATTATACCAGGGAAAGCGCAATCTGACTGCATCCCTCATTATAAACAAGGCATCAACATAATTTGTGCTTTTCTTGGCCAAATGTTTCACAAGATTTGTGAAAAATTGAGACACATTTGTCAAATGAAATTTACTACATGACTCAAACCATTAGCCAGCAAATTAAACAACAAATCAATTGGCATCGCAATGAACACATTTGAAAGCCTTTAAAAATAAGTTGTGGGCATCAACCATGAGGCCAGTTCTGTTGCAGACTGACGTAAAGAGCTCTGATGTATTTCACTGTAACACAAGGACATAGATTTCTTTTTTTTCCCCTTTTTTCTTCGTGTGGTGCATTATCCTTCTGTCTCTTTCACTCTCCCTCATTCTGCACCCTTCTGTCTTTCGCTTATTCAGGTCAAGTTGCTGTGCTGCTGTTTGTACTGTTACTGATGTAGAAATGTATATTAAAAATTATGGGAGCAGTTGAGCTCTGGCTGTCTCCACTTTTTTACCTCCTCAATTCCTTTGTTCTTAATTCCAGTGCTTCTTAATAGCAAGTGTATCACATTGTTTTAAAGGAACAGAAACGTCACTTAATTTACAAGTTTTTATGTTATAAACATCCCAGGTTCATTTTGTGGAGACTTTTTGTCCCTGCAAATGAAATGCTAATTGTATGCTACTTGAATTAAGCTAAGAAGTAATAAATGATGTTTGCGATGCAAATGGTACATTTGAAATATATTTTCAAGCACATTTTTGTATAATGGATGTTGACCTCTTTTAATTTAAATGAAACTTTCTGACTTTACAAATAAAATTACTATTTCTTATCATACATTATTACATTATTATTTAATACTGTTACTGTTATTTAATACTTAACAACTCTAACCCAGTTCGTTCTAAGCGCATGTCTCAGCAGCCCTTTATAAGCCTGTCCCAAAGCAAAGAGTAGTGACCCAAACCTCCTCACTCTCAAGGCAAATTGGTCTTCAGACTGAAGAGTACACACAGATATACACACACTCACACACTGCTGCATGTGAGATTACACTATACCTCATATGCTTTTTCCTGCTGGTCTGCCCGTTCTGATACATAATACATTACAACTGAGACCAAATAGGCCCCCCTCTCATATTCTCTCTCTCTCCTCCTCCTCAACGCCTTTCTTCATCTGCTACCACTCCAAGTAATGTCGTCGTTCTCTCTCTCTCTTCCTCCATCGTGTAAAGTGTGACTGTTGTCATGTGTTCTTAGGTCCCAGCAGTAATTTATTCATAGTTGTACCTTGGCTGGACTTTCCTAAAATGGAAGGACAGATGGTGGACAACAGGAAGCTGACAGGAGTTGTGGGAACATATGTGATGGATAACTGGCAATTCAGATTCAATCTTCAGAGGTTTGGGTGTGTGTGCAATAAGAAATCACACCTATTAGTTACTACTGTTATCCCAGTGAACCAA
>JAVQJX010077345.1:0-21157 GCA_036025115.1 Ambassis agassizii
GTCTATACAGGCTGGTGTGCAGACACCAAGAGCTACTGTTCAAAACAACAAAACAGAATTGTTTTCTTGTTGTGTAATGATGGACAGCACTAGCAGATTTGAAAGCAATTTGACAATAATGAAGACATTTCTGATATGAGTATTGATATTGGAACACCTCCATTTGTTGTTTCATACTCATGTTGCTTTGACCCACGGTATTCCATTGGCTGTTAATGTTCAAAGCCAAGTTTACATGCAGCGTTTTTTTTAAGTAGGATATTAAAAATGTGGTGGGCCTCCAGGCAAATTAAGGGCCCCATAAAAAGCAGGAATAAAACCATCAAGTTGCTTGTTTTGTTTCATCTTCTTCCAGAGTTTTTTTCTTGCTTACTTAAAAGGTGCTCTGATAATTAGCAGGAGGGACAGTCTCAGTGTCCTGCAGCGAAAGTGTGTTGCTTATTAAGAGGGAAAGCGAGCACGCAGAATAAATCTGGTCTGTTCTCAACCTCAAAAAAAACATGTCTAAAACTAATTGCTGTTTAATACGAGTACTGTTAAATCTTTTATATTGGAGGTGCAGACCATTAACAGAATCAGAATCAAAACTAGTTTGACAGTATCTGTATCTCATATCTCTCCTCTTCTCTCAGCAGGTGTGAGCAGTAACCAGGTTGTTGTACCTGACAAAGTGACTGCAGTGCTGGGGAAGAACATCACACTGGGCTGCAGAATAGAAGTGGGCTCCAATCTCAGTCTCACACAGAGCTCCTGGGAGCGCCGTCTTCCTTCAGGCACCATTACCCTGGCAGTATTCAATCCTGAGTTTGGAACCTCGTATTCTCAAGAATATGGCAAGCGCATCTCATTTGTTTCCCCGTCAGTAAGAGATGCCACCATTACCCTTGAAGGAGTTGGCTTTGCGGATGTTGGGTCCTACACCTGCAAAGTGGCAACATTTCCTTTGGGCAACTCACAAGCGTCGACCATCGTTAATGTATTAGGTAAAGTATAGCTCTCTCCTCTCCTTCTTCACTGGGAGGTTCTCACAAGGTCTTAAAGTGTCACTTTTGTAAAGAGGACGTTGCAACAGACTAAGACATGCCACGTAAGACTAACTTCCATCTAAATGTGAAGTAAATCTTTTGAGACTTTGCAAAAAAAGAAAAGCAATTTGGTGTGTGTGTTTCCATCGAGTAGTTGTTGTGGATAAATTATGCTAGTTTCATTGGAAGATGGCAGTATAGAGAATATGAATAACATGGATATAATTAATAGTAGAATGGTTTCCATCACCAAAAAAGGGTGATGGAAGCTTTAAACACACAGGTCTGTTTGTATGTTTGCATCAAGTGCCTCAACAGACTGCAAAAAGGTCAAACTGTCCCTGGTGTAACTTAGCTGCATGCAATGAGTTAATTGCAGGGTGTGATACAGAGTGACTCTTATGACATTTTATGAAGTTTCTTTTTTTCTCTGAGGCCTTGTTGCTTTTGTCTTCTTTGCCAATTCTCGTATTTGTCTAAAGATGCTTTCAGGTGTGTGTTGCTGGTGGTGCATGTTTTTTAAGAAGTGACAATTAAGCACCTTTGTGCCACAAAATCAAGGATAATGACAGTAATAAACTCTTCTCTCTATATATGGAGAGGACTTCACTGCAGCCAGTTTCCTGTTTAATATTAATGAATTGCATGTGAAGTAATTATAACTGTTAATGGGGATTGTTATTACTCCGTTTTTTTAATTTGTGTACATACACATTCTTCACTGTCTTAACAATAACCCCTCATCTCTGATGAATACAGACACTGAACTTTCTCTGTGGTCAGCGCATGTTTTAAGCTCTAAATGGGTACTAGTGCTGAGAGCAGGAGATTGCACAGCCGGCAGCAGCTTCTTGTCTCCCTCAGGAGACTGAAGGAGACTCTGATGTCTAATGAATGGTACATTAAGTGCTGCTGCGACAGCCACAGTGTCTGGGACCTCACAGAGTTCAATTACACCTGCTGAGTAGTTTCTCAGATATTTTTTAGGACTTATACAAACACAGTTCTGCACAACCATCTGCAGGTACCTGCTTAGGCCTACTTTACAATTCAGATGTAATTAGTGTGTGATTATGGTAGAAATATATGTTCTTTGCAATTTGATAGATGCCATGTGGGAATTAGGTTATCCTACATGTTTTTTTTTTTGTTGGAGAATGTCGCAATTACAAGACTTAAAGGCGGCAGGCAAGTTCCCAAGCCGGTAATCTCTACCTGATTATGAGCTGACCTCACACTTTCTTGACCATAAGTCCTGCTATAACAAATCTCCCAACAACTACCATTCCTGAGGCGTTGATTAGCATATGCTATACATATACTATCCATCATTCAAAGATTGTTAAACCTTTCACCGATTAGCTTCAGTTCAAGCTGAACTAAAGTACAGAGTGCATTATATTTATTTTTTATTCAGTGTTCTCATTCTTGAATTTTGTTTATGCTTTGAGCTTTATGGGGAAGTGACTGTATTTCCATTCTTTTCAATTTGAACTAAAGCTGTAAAACATTCAACACTCTTTAGTAATGAGGCAAAGTCACGACACATTTCATAATGATTAACAGGTGCAGTGAGTGGACATTGACTTCACGCTCTTGATGCAAACATTGCTTTGTGCATAATCAGTAATTTGAGACCCAAACACACAATGATTCTGTTAGTATTTTTGCTTTTCTTTTAATCTTTATGTTTACACACAGAAAACAATAGGAAGGAAACTAAGGAGGGAAATCTGACACATGAAGCACATGAATCATAATGAACCTTTGTTTTCAACTGCTGACAGGTCAATGGAACAACACTTTAAAGAAACATGCACACACACTGGCTTTATTGCTGTTAATGCTTATACTGTGTAAACACCAAGCATGAGAGCTTTATCCTCTGACCAGGCTCAGGTTTCATTTCTTCTTTTGGTGAATAAAAATTATACTGGACTTTCCCTTTTCAGTGTACTGTGAGGCACAATTTTCCATACATATTACTGTATCTTTTGTCATCTCTTGTTCCTTTTTTTTTTTTTTTTTAGCTCAGTTAGTTCAAGTCTCTGCCCATCATGTCTAACTTCATTTGATTTTCAAATTGATTTGTTTTACTTCTCACACGTTTTTTATACTTGACAACCTTTAATCTTTGTCTGCAGTAACCTTTGATGACTGCTGATCTTAGAACTATAGATCACCAAACTAAAGTGGCTGTTTTAAGTAGTAAAAATGTCAGTTTGTAGTTTTTTTAAAATGCTAAATCTTACTGTAAAAATGTCCAGTAGTGATGCATTGCCATTGAACATCCAATTAAATCTCTTCTTTATAGAGGTTCCCACCCTGACGTCAGTTGTGCACGTGTGTATGTGGGCAGGGAAAGGGCCAATGCAGCCAGTTTGCTGAAGGGAAATCGTTACCCTTCCCCCGAACACATTTTCACTCATCCAAATCATTCCCCTCCCTTTTTGACAGCGGCTCCAAATTAACACGTCTCTCTGATTTAGTTATTCTAATGCTTCAGCCAGCTCAGCTCCCAACATAGAGCAGCTACTGTTTATAGGCAGAGGCCTGTGAGGAGGGGTAGAGGGAAGAATGTGAGTTGGAGTAGGCGTCCCCACCCCTACACAGGGTCCACAAGAGAAGCCAGGTTATTTTTGGAAAAAAATGGAGGGTGCCAGTAGTTATTTCCAGTTTGTTGTTTGACCTCCTGCTTGAACGGGTTTAGGGAGAGATGGGTGGCAGATGTCTTTAAAGATGATGGCCTTGTCTTTCAGAATATGTGTATGCGCCCACGTACCACCTTTAAAACTGTCACCATTGCAGTAAGTGGAACATGTGTTGATGTTTAAAAGAGCAAGGGATGAAGAAGGTGGCCAGTGTGATTTGAAGAAGAAGAAATCTAGTGATGGTGCACAGAAGTGTAACCTTGTATAACCTGTGTAGCCTGTTCGCCTCACTGCCTCCATTATATCCTTCTCTTTTGTATTCACCTGTCCTTTTTCATCCTTTGTGTCGAGAATCATTAAAAATGGTTTGTGTTTTTTTTAGGCCAAAGCTGCGAAACATAAACTGCTTCACTGCTTTGTATAACAGGCATAGTGCTACATTATTCTGATCATGTCCCTATACTTGGATTTGTTTTCCTTTCTGTTGACTAAATCCTTGTCAAGTCTAAACGTCCAGTCATTCTCAGGAAGCTGGTGTAACGTTACGCCAGTGCTGAAAAGTGTACAGTGACTTGCTCATTCTCCAGTCAAATAGTGTACAAACACACTACAGTGCCAACTGCAGATTTTGCCAAATTATTCTAAAAGTCGTACCTGCTTTAGATATCGATGTACTAGTGACTGCTTGTTTTTCAAACAGACTTTATGTTTGACACAACAAAAAGAGGTCTCAACTGACATGCCTCTATTGTTCATCAATATTTAATGATATATGTGAAATGGAAGAAGTCAATCTGTGCTCTTTTGGCAGTTAAGTATACTTAGGCCACTGGACATTATTTATTTATACACATGCATGGAAAGATCAATATTCATTTTGTAATCTTTTCTCCATTTCTGTTCTGTTGCTCCTTCTCTTCGTTCTCCTGGAAACAGTGGAACCAAAGGTGTACGTGTCTGCAGGTCCCGCAGCTCTGCTGGATGGCGGGAACGAGTCTCTGGTGGCCACCTGCATAGCTGAGCGTGGTCGTCCTGCTGCAGAGGTTTTCTGGGAGACCGAGCTATACGGGCGTTCTGAGAAGCAGAGTCAGGATGAGCTCAACGGCACCACCACTGTACATGTGCGCTACATGTGGCAGCCACAAAGCTACGCCCAAGGAAAGACGCTCACCTGCGTGGTGCGCCACCCGGCCCTGCCAACAGAGTTCCGCATCCCCTACACACTCAATGTTCAGTGTAAGTGCTAATTTATAACATACCTTTAACTTAACTACATCTGAAATAATATAATAATAAATGGGGGGGGGAAATGTGTAGTACCTTCCTCTAGACATCTAAATCTTTACCACGTAGAATTGCATTTTTGCTGGTGTGAAACAAGGTAAGGACAGCTAGCTGGATAAACCCATCCAATTACTCAGCTACATCTCTATGAAAACAAAGATGCAGCAGGCTCTAAACTCCTGCCAGAGTCAATTGAGCTCCAAATTTCTGTTCAGGTAGCAGATCTTGGAGAGCAGGATTAACAGGAAGGCTAGTCAGGTTGGGTTTGTTTTCAGTTTAGCCCGGACCTTCAGCTTTGTCACACATCTCCTACAACTTTCCCTGACTACACTGGGCACCCACCATGTTGGACTGGAGCTCATGTAGTGTTATTACCCACAGGTACTGTTCCTGGCTTGCTGGTTGATCTAACATGCTACATAGAATGCTGGAACCAGTGTGCCTTTTATGCAATATTCTGTCATTGCTTTGTAATAGTGTTTATCTTTCCCTTAAAACGTGTACATTAGGACAATGCAGTAAGTTGGTCAGACAGTTTGCTTGTGCATTTACCTATGTGATAAATTAGATAAATAAAAATGGCACACGAAGCCTGCTTTTATGATGCTTTTCTACCTTAATGGACAAAGAGGCCAGGGTTTTGCCAAAGGATACTTAAGCACATGGGAACAAGGGATTAAATAGCACCATCCCTGCAGTGAGAGCAGCCTCAGCTGTTTGGGTAAAATAAATTATAGTTCTTTTATCCAGAGCATGAACAAATAAATTGTGTTTCTTGTATTCATAATTAAAACATATAAACCTTTGATCTTTGTTTTTTAAATAGGAGTTTAATAACAGAATTGTGTCAACGCATAATTATTAAGATATACAGAGATATTATTACAAGCACAGTATGTAGAACGGTTACAGTACATGTTATAGATATTGACCCCTGCTGCTAACATGATTCATGACTGCTGCTCACTGTCTTTTCCTTCCTTTAACAGTAAAGGAGCAATTTCAGAGTCATCTTAATGTTATAATCATTGATGCATGCTTCCTTGGCGAGCAGTATGTTGGTCTGGGTTTGGACTGTGTGAGTGCGGGCTAATGAAGGTATTTTATGAAATATTGATCAGGCATCAGCAGCAACACAAGTAGCAGGAGGTTTCTGGGGGCAGCGGATGGAGACACCGAAAAAAACAAGGTTAATACAGGAAGAAAGAGGCTTTCCAGCTCAATAAATCATGTCAAACGCAGAGGCAAGGGATTTTAAGTGCAGAAGAAGCACAATTTCAACATTGAACCATGCGAAAAGGGTCAGTGGACACAGCGAACCAAGGCGTCTTCCATGCGCAGTAATGAGTTCCTCATTTGTCCTCCAGAGAAATCAAAATGAAAAATTGGATATCTGTTTGCCTTGTTTTATTACAGTGGCATGTGCAGGGCTTCATTCAGGCATCCCCCTGCTTTCCTTCATTTTTTTCTTCTTTGTCATGGTGAAGCACTGCAATGTATTATTAGCTGCAGTTCATCTGCTTTCTGAGTCTGTCATTTTCTAACTTTCCACCAATCCTGGGTCATTTGTTTGTTTCTTGGCTCGCTTTCACCAACCGATCCTGTACCCTGTTACAGTCCTGCACTGCCGTTGTTTTGTTGTTACTGCTTGCTACTGTGCCTATAATACATGCTTTGTTTCTCCTGAAAAAGCTCATTTGTCATCAACCTGCTCGGATCACAGTGACCGATTATGAAGTCCAAGTCTTTCAATTTTCTAAAAACTAAAATAGACGCTGTAGGAGGAAAAGAAATTATTTTTTAACATAATGCATGTGTCTTTCTTGTGTTTGGTTTTACAGTTGCACCGATGGTGTCTGTAATGGGAATTGAAAAAGCTTGGTATGTGGGTCAAACAAACGTGAAATTCACCTGTGGTGCCAAAGCAAACCCACCTGCCCGTTACTTCACATGGATAAGGTCAGTATGCCAGAGGACGTGATCTCCTTGTATGGCTCCCCCACCTTGGGTGGATTGTCTTCCTGTAGTTGTTGATCTGAATCTATAAGTTTCCTTTATGTCTGTGTAGGTGGACTTTACTTATTGTCTGCAGTGTTGCTGACTCACAATGCTTTATAATAGCCACAGACACGCACACCCACTGCATTTGTTCTCCAGCAGACTCTATGGCTGAATGGTAAAACAAACATACATAGTATTTTAAGCTAATTAAAAGCCAGAATGCTCAAGAATGTCACTTTGAGTAAGAATATACATTGTTTCAATATGCATTTATGATTGATTTGTTGATATTTCGATAAAGTACTTGCTGCAGGTAATGCAACACTGTCTGTGTCTTTTTGTCTTCTTCACAAGCATTCATCCATTTTGCTAGAAACCCAAGTCTGCTTTGAGTTGGACGTCATTTGGATGAGCTGTATTTTGTTTTTCTGTATCTCTTCAGTTCATGTAGTGTACATCCTCAAAGGAAGCCATAAAGACTGCTGAGGCACAGTTCCATAGTATATTACAACCCCCCATCTTAACATTTTTATTCACATATTTTAACTTTATAACTCAGCCATTATGTATGTAGCCATGTTACAAGCTTTGACTGTATTGTCATCATTACTGATATAATAATCTGTAATACCAACTGCTTGTAAAGGTAGATAAGGTTCATTCAGTCTTTTGCTCTTTGTTTGGATAAGTGGTTCTCAGGAAAGCTGGCTCAGTCCATTTGGCAGTAATGACACACATCTACATTTGTACTTAGACACAGATAACACCACTACTTTAAACTTTGTGACTCTGCACTGTACCTCTAGTACAGTAAGTTGTTTAAAAGTGTGCATTCACAGGATCTTTGAATTCTCATAAACTCAGAACATATGTTTGGTATGTGATCTGAGTTTATGGACTTTTATAAGTGTACAAACACAGATGCAGTCTTTTCCTCTTTGTTTGGATAAGTGGTTCTCAAGTAAGCAGCCTCAGTGCAATGGTAGTACAAATGTTTCATACCCCTGAGTAGTCAGCAGTTGTTGTTTAAGTAACATGATCTCCACTGAAAAATGTAAATAATGGGAGCCAGGTACAGTCTCACTCACACAGTGAACTGCAGTAAAACTTGGCTATATTCACCGCTGGACATTTCATTGGCTGCAGCAACAAATTTAGAATAGCCTGAATGAGGGATGACTAGGTTATTTGTGGATCGATATTTTAGCCACTAACAGGCCAAAGGAACATATATGTTGAGTGCTTGTTCTTTGGTTGACGTGTATAGATCTAAACTGGTTTACACAAACGTAAATGAAGCAGTGGAGTGAAGAAATGTCAGTCTATAAATCACGCCCAGCATAACTTTGGAGCCTGCACACTGGAGCTGTCGAATGCACTGCTGCACCCATTGGGAGGACTCCCTGCTATAAATAAAAGATTCCAAGCGGTTCATCCGAGCTACAGTGGCCTATTGGCAGCTCTTTGTCATCATCTTACTTTGAAAACAAGAAATATGGTCTCATTTGGTCTGACAGCACCAGTGAAGTCTAGACAGCCAAACTCTTTATTTACTGTCTTTTTTTTTAAACCTTGTGTTCATGTAGAAAGTTTTTCCTCTCTACTGACAGCATGAGAAGAGCAGTCAGCTTAAATTATCACAGTCATGTGATCATATAATGGCTGCAACAGGCAAACCCAACAGAGAAGTGATGTCATTGACCTAATGTATGAAGTGTAAGGTTTTTCTTTATTCAGGATTGTCTGTGATGTACTGCACACTGAAATATCTGTCATGTTTAATGTCTGTTCAGGTTGGATGGACCCATGCCTGAAGGCATTGTGATCTCAAACAATAGCCTTGCTTTCACTCGCCCACTGGAGCGAAATGATTCTGCAATCTATCGCTGTGAAGTCACGAATGACATTGGTGTTCGCAGTCAGAATGTGAACCTCTGGGTACAAGGTACGTTTGACATGTTCACACCATTTCATGAAGTGTGATTTTATGTTTGTTTTACTTATCCCTTTGAACCACTGCAGTCCTGCACCTCTATAGAAACAGCACAGTCATGGCTATAAGTAGCAATAACTCAAAAAAATATATGTATATTTTGTTTTTGTTATAGATAATATAACCTCAAACAATTTTTTGATGAAATATCACAGTTTTAAACTTAATTGTTGGCAGTGGAACCACTGATGCATTCAGGGTTCTTTATGTTTCCAAAGTTTCTGATTCACAGTGTGAAGTCAGTGATTTCTTTATGTTACTGGTCAAACTTGTTGGAGGTTCAGGAGTTTAAATGATTTACTTCTAACACTCGAATACCAAAGAATGACATCTTTCTCAAGTAAGATTCTCAGTGTCAGTCGTCCTCACAGATCAACAGCTTTAGCAGAGCTAAGCTTTCATATAAATATAAATGTCCCTGCCCAGATCCACTTTCACACATTCCTGGCAACAGAGGAGCATGGCGAGCAGATAAAGAGTATCTGGACCAAATGTTTCCAGTGTTGTGGTTTTGGTAGCATTAGATGTCTCAGATAAAGAAAAGGGTGTTTACCTCTGCTAGTTCAGCAAAGTGTGCACCCATGTAACCCTTTTTCTCTGTGTTTTGTTTCAGATCAGGTTTCGCAGCGGGGCGTAATGAATTGTGTTCACAGATTTGCAATGCACAGAAATCTGTGTTTGTAGCCCGTAAAATATGTTATTCAGCAGTATATTGTATTCCTAAGCACAAAATGTAATCAAACGATTTAACCATGTGAACACCAAAAGCTCAGCCACAGCCACAGCCTTTTCCACTTTATTCTGTAAGTTAGCTCGCAGAACAAATATACTTTATCATGCAGTTGTCCTAGAGTTATGCTAGTAGATTTTGAAAACATTTTTTCCTTAGGACTTACTGTAGGTTTGGTTATATTTCGTGATGCATTTAATGGACAGTTGGAAAGTTGAAAGTCTGACAGTTATTTTTGTTTTTTTAGTTTTTCATTATGGTGAATGGTTTAATTTTAGCATTGTGGGTTTGGGATTCAAAGGATTAACTAAATTCAGCACTTGATAGATTGAAATGTCCAGCCAAAACATTTCTCTGAATCATTGAGAGGAGTGTCCCTGCACTTGGATTTGTTAAACGCTGTTCATTCATTGATATAAATCCTCGTCATAAAACATGCAGCACATTGAACGGCTCCCGTCTGCTTCCTCTGTCTACACAAGCTTCGCTGCTCGAGTTCATTACTGCAGAGTTAGGGCGTGGATCCTGAGAACCCTGCATCTCTTTTTATTTTCACTTCTCCTGGGCTCCTTTTTAATCCTTTTCCAAACAAAGCAACTGCTGCTTTTGGGCACGTATTCCTTTAACACACACATAGACTTACACACAGTCCCACTGGTGTTTCTCTCTGTTGAGAGGAAAGGCCTGGAAAAATTCTAAAAAGGCTGTCAGGCTCCAAATGAAAGCACAGCTGACATCCTGTCCAGGACAGACAATTATCTTTCTTCTCTTGTCAGACATTAGGACTGGGGCATGCAGCCTTTTGCGTCCGTCCCCTGTGGAGATAGCCAGGTTGAGCTCTGTAGTGCTCCCCCCCCCTCAATGCCTGTTTGGTGTAGCTGTTACACATTCCCAGTTGTCTCTGCAGCCTTGTGGTTTTTGGCTGCCTGTCTCTCAGATGATCGGCTTCATGCTCACGGAGGCCTGTAACGTATGTGACTATAAAATGTTGAGCTGCAGCTGAGATGGATGGTGACTGTGCGTCAGTTCACCAACCAGCAGGCTTTTGCATTAGTCCTGGTCTAACTCACACACTGTCTGTAATAGATGCTTTCTAGATTCTTACTCAGTTACCAAATTGTGGAAGTCATTATAGCTCTTTAGGGATTTTGACAGCGAGTACTTAAAACCTCTTGGTGAGTCAAACCTTTCATTAGTGCGAGTCATATTGCTTTGTAGTTGGTCTTTTGATGTCTGATATACTAGTGGTACCAGGCTGCTCTTAGTCTCCGGAGTCTAGAGGTCAACGTAGAGGCACTCATCCTGACCTTGAGCTACATGCAGCCCCTCCCCCTTTCTATCAGAGACTGTGGCCACCAGAGGACAAATCAGATGCAGGAACCTTCCATCGATCACACAGTGTTTCATCTTCTCACATGACTTCCTCACAGCAGGGTTTAGAGAGAGCGAGCGGAGAGCTAATCACACTCGGTCAGATGCTTGCGACTACGATCCCTCTCTGTCATGCTCTCACATACACACACATTGACTTTTAGCACTTAACCTCTCCGCCCCTCTCATTTCCCCTCTTTTTGCTCTACAGCACAGCTTTCAGCAGATTCTCTCTTTCTCAGGAGAGGCGAGTCTCTGCGGTGACGCTGTCATTATAAATTAATCTAAAAACCATTCACGCTTGCTTTGTCAGTTGTGTTAGAGAACATAAAGTGCACTCTTTCTCCTCTTTGGTTTTATGACTCCACACTCCATCTGCTGTCTTTCCTGTCTGGTTTAAAAATTTTTAATCACATGTTCGCTCTGCAGATCCTCCACCCACCACTGCAGCTCCCAGCACCACTGCTTCCCTTCTCCATGACACCTCCAGAACCGGCACTGCTGCAGACCAGAGGAAATCTCCATTCACATCCCCCACCCTGGCCTCGCTACACGACAGCAGTATAGGCACCGTAGTTGGTGGGGCCGTGGGTGGAGTTCTGTTCCTGATCCTCCTGCTGATCCTCGGCGGGGTTTGTTTTATGCGCCAGCGCAGAACCTTCAGAGGAGACTACTACACCAAACAGTACCTCGGACCCTCTGACATGCAGAAGGAGTCTCAACTGGATGTGCTGCAGCCACACGAGCTACAGGAGGTTTATGGGGACAAGATGAGCAAAGGCAGCCAGGAGCTGAAGCCCAAACTGGGTGGAGACATCATCTACCCTGATTACACCCCTGAACGCAAGGACAGGGACGACTGGGCCGACAGGGGTGACGGCCACAGGGGCCTCAAGGATGGAAACTATTATCCAGATCACTACAACACCCAAAATATGCACCCCTGTGGGCCTCCTGTGCACAGCCCCATAGTGAACAATGGTTCCCCCTACCTACCGGAGGACTGTTATGACAATGGTACAGACAGCGACTATGTGTCCCACATGGATGGTTCGGTGATTTCACGCAGGGAGTGGTATGTCTGAGGAGAGGTGAAAAACAGGACATGTGACAAACTGGGAGTAATTTAACAAGTGATAAGGAGAATGAGTATCACTGAAAGTTGTGTCATTTCAGTCTCACAGTGAGCTCTCTGACTGCTCTGCCTAGATTATAACCACTTAACCTTAAGGATGTGTTTGTGGAATGTGTTACATTTTTGTAGCAGTTCAAGGAGCTACAAGTAAGCAGGAGCACCTCTGTGATATTACCTGTGAGAGGCTCTGACACACGATGATGTTTCAGCTGATGTGATTTGTTTTGTGCTTGTTCGCACCTGTCTTTGTCACAGGTCAGGTGTTCAGACCCTTGTTAGTGAAGTATATTTATACCCCTGACAGACGGAGCGCTGCTCCCATAAAAACCTCACTATTCCTGTGACACATTGCGAACCTCTAAATGCTTACTGCAGTTTCACACAGTGTTTATTTCGGCCGTCAACAGTATTTAAAGTAGATAATATTGCATGCGTTTTTAAAACAAAATTATCGTTAGGTGAAAGGGAAAGTCACACAGTTCTAAAAGGGAGAATTACATAGGCATTGTACCAAGGGAAAAGTAAGCAGGCGGGTGGAAGCGTGTCACATAAAAACACCGCCCCTGTATTAACTTTTCGGTTCTTATGTGGCAGGGAAAATGTCTCCAGAGAGAAACTAGTCGTGAGCTTCATCTACACATCACTTTACAGATGCCGCTCTTATAAAAAGTCGTAATCTGTAAAATATCCAGGATTATTGACAACATGCATGCTAATAGGTGCAGTAAGTCTGGGATCTGTGCTAGTCGGGGCTTTGGGAGCATTCTGTGGACATGTATGCAACCTGTTAGGTTTGGCACATGGTCAGGTGAACAGATTAAATAAGATATGGATGCACATGGTCAGTAGTATTAATGGAATCAAGTCAGAGTCTTTGTGTTAAAAAACTGAATCGTGTCGGTTTACACAGTAACCATTCACACAAAATAGCCTTGTTTAGTGTTGTTTTACCAACTGCACAGAAATTTGTGCAGCCATGATATGATTTAACACCTGAGACACCTGAAACCACATGTGACAGTAGGGTTGGTTACCTTACACATGTGCCCCACTTGTTGCCAGCAGCTCATCATGCAAAGCAGATCTTGTGCGTTATTACACATCTGTTTGGAGGAAAGTGAGGATCTGTAACGTCTGTTGTGCCACAACTATGCATGCAGTAGAAAACCAAAACAAAGATCTGTGTGAAGACATTCATCACTACACACATCTGCACCATCTGTCTTTGTTTAAATGTGCAGGACAATTGATCAGACTTTGAGGAAACCGTGTGTCTGTGCAAAACATGTCTTCCTGTAGAAGTCTACCAATGGTGATTGAGAAGACTGTCCTAAGCTACATGGTATCATTGACGGAGATGAGTCAGGACACATTTAGTCCAGCAGTAGGAAAAGCTGAGTTCTGACTTGATGCAAAGTATTAAACAGAAGTTCTATAGTTGGCAAAGTCACATTTGATTAAACGTTTATTTTTGTTGCCTGTAAATGCCATTATGTAGATCAGAATTCAGTACACAAACTCTGCCTTTACTACTAAAAACCAGGAGGTAAGAACTGAACGTGCTGACTGTTAATAGAGTAAAAACTTGCTGTTTTATGTATCAAGCGTGTCAATCCAGTCACACTGAATCAGTAAAAAGCACAACTCTGTTATTACAGTAAACCTTAAAAGAAGCCAGCCGGGCTTTGGCCTTCTCTCCTTCCGCCATAATAAAAGGCTGCGTCACTCCTTCCCTCCTATGATTTCTGTCTGAACACAGATTGGACATTATAGTCTCTCTTCTTTTTTTTTTTTTACATCCAACTAATGTATTATAAATACCAGATGTGACTCTAACAGCTGTCATCATGTGACATTATGTGGCTGCATAAACCACCAACAGTTTCTGCTCCCGCTCGACGCTCGACTGTCGTGATTGTAAATAAGCAAAAATAACAGACAGATCCTTCAGCTATAGTTTGTGTTTGTTTGAATGACGAATATTTGAGTAGCTTGGAAACAGCTGACGTCACTACTGAACATAAGTTTGGCCCCTCAGATTATATACAGCGATCATGGAAACAAGAAACCCCGTACGTGAGAGAAATAAATCAGGTTAGAGCTGTCTAACGGCTCACAGAGGATTTTCTTTTTCTTTTTCCTACAAACAAAAAAATCCAGTGAAAACAAAAGAAATGACATCATCATCACTGATCTCATGTCTTTCTGTCTAATTTGACCTCTTCCACTTGTGTTTCCCCAAAGTGACCCCGCATGAAAGGGAAAACGTACCATCTATGGAAACGTCCCAACTTTCACTCAGTCAGAACCAGTTATGTGTATTTCAGTCAGGTCAGCGGGGAGGGGGGTGCTGCATGTATCTTTTCTTATTGTGGGGGTTTTATAGATTTGTGGGTGTACATTTTCTATTTTTTTAAGCCCTTCTCCACCCTCGCCTTCTCTTGCCAGGATCTGAGAATAAACCGCTTTAATCTCACGCACCCGGCCGTCACACATCTGCCACTGCAGCCCACATTCAGAGAGCAGTCCTCACCTCAAACCTCCAGCTTTTTAATTAACTTTCATTTTTCCACAAGTGCTGGAGCTCTGATATATCGCACATCCGTGTCTGCATGCACATTTCTTCTTCTTTAAAGTGGCTCCGTGCTCACTGCTGTCTGTATAAACCAGTTTGTTCTTCATCTCTGAAAACTGAAGCGATGAATGTTTTTTGTAAATTAAGTTATTCTCTGCTTACACACACTCATTACTTCTCATCATTAATGTTTATATACGTGTACATACCGCGAGTAAGATGTTCTGGACTCCCCTACTGAAGAGTTGGTGCCTTAAATGGGCTGAGCAATACACAGAGACTTAAAAAATGACATTAATAACCATTGTCTTCATATTTAAGATTTTGCTGCATCAGAGTAGACAAAAGGCCTTATACGCTTTGAGAGGACACGTGTAACAAGTTGGTTACTGAGAAAATTCTAATAAGAAAAAGTTTCACTGGGAATTTAGGCAAGCCAGACTCATAGAAAATATTATTGTTCTGTAAATATGCTGGCTTTTTTTTATTCTTATTATTGAGAAATCTTATTTTTTTGTATGAGGTCTGTAATTTTCACAGAGTATTAGTTTATCTTATGAGGAGCTCTTGGTAATGTAGTCGGGGATCCTGTTCTCACTGCGTTTTCTATTTGTTCTGGAGCATTTGTGACCAATTATTTTTTGTATGTTGTTCTTTGGATGATTGATGTCTCACAAGAATCCGAGATGAGTGTGTGCTATAGATTGTATTTTGTTTCTTTGTTTGCAATAAAAGAACTCCATTATTGCATTTAAATTTGTCCTGCTTTTAGAATGATTTCTTTATGTTTGATTTGTTGTTTAATTTCCCATAAATGAGTAGATATTATTCAACAATACTACCGACTAGTACCAATCAATAAATTGATCAGATACAAACCTGACAAGTAGTAATGGATAGATAGATAAATGGTGGCTCTTCTCCCTTGTGTGCACTGAGAAGTCATCGAGGCCACAGACCATCCGTCTCTGTCACCTTCAGCCTCGTCCACTGTCCTCACCTGTGTAGTAACCAAATGACCCGTCTCACTTGGCTCTTCATCCTGTCTAACTCAGCACCCTCTTCATCACTACTTCAGAAGTAATTGAGGCTTTTTTTTTTCTATCACACCTGCACGGACTGCTGAGCGCCGACCACCCACTGCTCCCTCCTGTCACCTGTCCGTCCTCAGGGAGTCCAACATGTCCCCCTTTTAAAAACACTGAAAATGATGCCCTGAAACTTTTAGGAAGGAATTCACATCTCTAATCCAGACCCTCCCGCTTTAAGTGCCTGTGTTTAATCCCAGTGTTAACCTGGCTTTAGAGGTGTCACAAACACCATCACAGTGTGTGTTGGTTAGCAAAGTGACAATCAGACCCTCTGGTCCAGATTAGGAGCAGGAGGAGAAACCAGATACTTAATCCCTTGTGGCATGTTGGAGAAGCCTCCCTTCTCTGCCTTCACTTTCATCACTTTAGCATCCACGTCTACCCGGCCCAAAAGCACTCACTCTGTTATCACAGCACTGGCTGACTGGGATAACCCCGTCCTAATCCATCACTGTGACCATCTGCATGTTTGTGCAGGCAGGGTGGGTAAATAACGCCGTGTTGGTGGGCTTAGGTTACCGCGTGTTTTTCCTTTTCTTAAGTTTTTGGCAGATGGCTGCGAGGGCCATTTTTTCACACGTAATGAATCCGTCAACAACTGTGTTTCGTTGTGTTACCTCGTAAACCAGCAGCGGGTCCTTTTAGCATTCTTTAAGGACCCCACCCAAAGAGGCTACCATCAAGGTTTACACATCAGACAGTCAGACAGCAGTGGTGGTGTTTTCTTCTCTTATTTTTTTTTACAATGATTATTAAGAGGTGAATACAGTGACCCTCCTCTTCCTCCTCTCTGCAAAAATACAGATTTTTAGCTAATGAACGAGACCGCAGCGCCGGGGGAGCTCACATCAAAGACCACAGCTGACTGAGCTCAACAGACAAATTGTTTGAGCTCATGGGTTTGGAAATAATGTAATGCTGTGGAGGGTGGGAGAGTGCGGAGCAGTTACAACAAAAATGTTGTCACATGGCCCGCGGTCTCAGCCGCCCTCTGCTCAGTGTGAAACGTGTGAGGCTTCAGGGCAGCAGCCACCTGCGAAGGCCACAAATAAAAGTCTATGGGGCTTATTATGTTTGCTGTTTTCTTCTCTTTAAATGCTGAGAAACAATTACAAACTAACTCTAGTGGTGCAAAGTGGTATTACAGGATGGTTAGCATGTTAACTTAACTCCTCTTTATTTTTTGTTCTTTATGGTTCGAACAGATGTCTTTATTCATACATATAAATAAAGCCATATTTTATTTTCTATGTTTAAACAAACTCATTTAAGAGTAAGAGGTCAGTGAAATAGCTCTTTACAAACCCAGTCATTAACTTAACTTAGCCATCAGTCCGTCGTCCAATGAAAACAAATTATGAAAAGGACCTTCCAAGTAAACGCTTGGGAAAAGTGGTCTGTCTATCTGCTACTGTTTCATGCTGCCTTTTGTGATTCACATGCCACTGTGCAGCTTTTAAAATGATGATGACAGCCACAAAGGAAGCGTCTTCATCGTCTGCTTTGTGCTCCAAAGAACAAACAGATTCTCCTTATATGAGACACAGAGGTGAAATATTCAGGATCCTCCTGCATCACCTTTGAGTCGTACATTTGACTTTTTTTCTCAGCACCCCCGACAAAGACGAGAGGTCTCTGACAAAAACCCCTTTGTGAGGGGACTCCTCTGAGACCGAGCGCAGAGACAATGAAGGGTTTTCATCGATGAGCCTCATTGTTGCGCTGAGGTCCATTCACAGATCAGATCCTGTGCGCTGTTCCCAGCTCGCTGTGCCGCGATGGAAACGCTGTGAGGCTGCGTTTCTCTCTGCTGACTCAGAGTTTTCCAGAGACGCTTCAAAGAAAAGTCCTGAGAGCAGCATATCTTATTGCACAATATGAAATTAAAGTGGGATGATAGAGTGGTTTTTCTCTGGCGTCTAATAAATAAGGTATAAACGTACAGAAAATATCCATCTGACCATCACTGCTGCAGCAAAACATGTCAGGGCAGACAGTTCTACATACATGGCTCCAAGTTGTTCTTATGGATCAGCCTCTAATTGGGCTCATGGCATGCCACAGGCTCTGATCAGAATGGGTGGGCGGCCATCTTACTGGGCTGTGACAGGGAGACCCCCACATCCTCCTGCATTGTTCTGCAGTGCTGGAGCAGATATAATCTTTAGTGAATTTTAATCCTTGCAAAACAATGCTACATTCCCTGGGAAATGTCCGCAGGGTTTACAAAAAAAAAAAAAAAAAAGGAAACAACAACACACATTTGAATGGAGCAGAGTGAAATAAAGCCTGGACCTGCATATTTATTTATTATGCTATGAAAGATATATAAGGTGCCTGAAGGAACTTGATATAATTTCACCGCAGCCATCCAATAACTGTTGAGATATTTCAATAAAAACAAACAAACATGGTGAGTTGCTGGTGGCATCAGAAGACAAGTCAGAGGATCACAAAGTCATGAATATAAAGAGAGAGACCTTTACTGTCAAAAGTTTGACTACAACGCTTCATCTGTGTATAAATAAGATTTTGAATGGTCAGAATTGACAAAAAATCTTTTCACTTCCGACAAAAAGAATCATGTGGTCCACCGTGACGAGGCTTCTACCTTCTTTTTTTTTGCAGTAGGCCCAGATAAGTCCTGTCATGACGCCATGTTTGCTTTCTGCTGTGATCGTAAAGCTAAAAGCTCTGATTAACTTTAAACTAGCTAGCCCAAATGCCTTACTACAGAGTGACACTGCTGTGGCTTTGTCCATCTTTACACACAATCGCAGCTCTCCATCCATTAGTCAGGGCATTACACCGCACGAGTCTGACTCATAAAGGAACAATCAGGGGATCAAGAGTGTCATTGAGGCAGATTATCAGGAGACCATGAATGTTTTGTGGAAAATTTCATCCAGTAGTGTTGAAACAGACAGACAGACAGACCATCCCCTGTGCTGTGCTTCATGGCTAAAAAAGACTCCAAATCTATCTCTTTCTGTATGAATCTCCATCTGTCAGTCTGCTGCTGTTATTTTTAAAGCTGTTTCCGTCACCTGTCTGCGTCTGTCAGTCTACAAGGCCCAATAAGCAGCATCTAATCTGACTGAGCAGACACCCAGCATGCCTCCTGTGAACAGCTGGACCTACACTGACAGCCAGACCGGCCGTCCGCTCCCCGCTCTGCTACCACCGACTGTGTGCATTAGTGCATGTGACGGCGCTCGTCATGTGACTCCTGCCCGCTCTGGTGTCAGAGCTCAGCAGCCGGCGGACCACCACCAGATCGAGGCTGGTGTTGTTAGTTCCAAGTCCCTGGAGCAGATGAGTGGTCGTAAAGCTTCACCTCGAATCAAACTCCTGCACGCTCAGCTTATGACAAAGCAACATGGTTTCTCTGATATTTTATCATCTGGTTAGCTCTGATTAGACTTTTTTTTCCCCTCTTCAGTCTTTTATCTTGCAGAGCTCTCCTGACTGGGACAGATGAGCTTGTCACACTCAGCTGTTCAGCTGTATGATGTATCACCGGTGCTCGGGCTTACAGTCAGGACATGTGCTTTTCTGTTACAACAACATCAGCGCGGCCTTCTGATTTATAGCTCTGATTTACAGCAGGGCAGACAGCATCCACATGTCTGAAGCAGACGGAGGCAGCAGCACCACGAGTTCAGGACAATATCACAAAATCAGCATGAAGAGTTTTACATAATTTTGACTATACATCAAAGAGACTCTTTACTGTCAAAGAGATTGTTTACCAACTTTTCTCAAGGCTTATTGGTGGGTTTTAATAGCTAATTACTCATTTCCAAAGAACCTGTTGAAAGCTGGATTACTGCCAGATTAACTCAGCAAATCCAAAAGCAGCTTGAAGGATCCAGATATGTGCTGTTTAGATTCTTCATAAAGTTTCTGCCATTTAATATTTGACTGTTGTGATGTTGCAGATTCAAGGAGAACTACTAACTTATATGTGACTCTCTAGTATTAAACGTGGTACTTTACAACAGGATAATGTTTTAACTTGTGCTGTGGGTGTCTGCACACATAAATGTTACTTTTATATTCAGTGAGAATATATTGGACAAAACTGAGATGCTGCTGGTTTAAATTGCTTATGGCCTCTCATTATGTGGACAGAGCTGGACAGATGAGCTCTGAGTAAACAACAACACTGCTGTATTTTTGCATGACTTATTATTTCCTCCATCAGATAGGTGATCATTACCATTTTTAGCATTAGCATCAACAGTAACTTGACAGCCTGTTACTATTCATTTAGGTTTGTCTCATTAAAACGATTTGTTAAAGCTGCAGAGTTCTAACAATGTTGCTGATACTAAAGCCAGTACAGTTCTGAGCATATACGCTTCATCACGTTACCACACAGTGATTCATAAAGAGCAAAGGTTATTTTTCTTTCTGAGCCTCCTGCAGGGTTAATCCAGGGCTAATCCTGCATGGTATATAATCTCTGAGTTATGGGCCATTATTGTGTTTTTGTAGCCACCATGCACACACAGGTTTGAAAAACAACAACCATGAAATCAGCAGCACAGACAGGAAGTTCAGTGTTTGTGTCTCTCGTTTTGGCTTGTTTTCTGTTTTTACATGAGTCCCCTGATTGAGCACTTGACTTCCTAATCATCCGCCCTCTGCTTTAAATTAAGGCACCTTTGACTTAATTAAACACAACCGTGATCATACACTGAAGCAGGGACGACAAAAGCAAATAGAGACAAAAGGAGCAGAGGAACTCCATTGTTCCACCACAACACCAGCGTGTGTTGTAGGAGAGGCGAGGATGAGGTGAAGCACAACTCATGTCAAATCGAATAAATTACTTTCAACCGGGAGGGCCGGGGGGGGCGACGGGGGGCCCATTTAGGAGCTTTTAAAGTTGAACAGCGTGAAGTCTTAATTACTGAGACTTAATGTTGGCCAGCGCTGCGCTCACGCTGCGACGGTCAGGAGTTGGCGGCTGCTGCCCGCACGGCTTCAGAAGAATGAAAGAAAACTGAAGCTGTTTTCAGTGTTTGTGATAGAAAATAAAGCCTGTTTACACTTTACTCCTCTCTGTTTTGTCAGAAAAGAGCTGCATCCTCTCTGCATCAGGATGAGATAGAAGATACTGAACAAATGACTGTCTTGTTCTCGCTCCCTATTGTTTCTTCTGTCAGACTGAACCGTCATGCACGCTCGGCCTTATTGGCAGTAATGATCCCAGGTTGCTCCCTGCTGACCGATCACGTGTTAATGGTTGATGTTCAGATGGAAGGGGGGGGGGGGTTGCTGCTGCTGAGTTTG